>JAJEJO010003364.1:0-122672 GCA_020662805.1 Glaucomys volans | reverse complement strand
AAATAAAATAAAATAAAATAAAATAAAATAAAATAAAATAAAATAAAATAATCCATTGACAACTAAAAAATATTTTAAAAAAATAAAATACTGAAAGTAAATGTCACTATCTACTAAACCAGTTCCTTACTGATGATCATTTAGGTTATTTCCAATTCTTTGCTAATATTTAAAAAATGCTGCAAGAATATCTTTGTGGCTATATATTCATGCACTTTGCCAGTATACGTGTAGGATAAATTCTCAGAAGCAGAATAACAGGATTAAAGGCTATATGTGCCATACATTTTTATGTGTTCCACTGTCTTGCACTGAGGTTGCATCTATTTATAAGCTCTGTAACAACACAAGTGACTGTTTCCACTCTTTCCAACAGTGCTTCCTTAAAAGTTTGATACTTGTGCAGGTTGTGTTGGTGCACACCTGTGATCCCCGTGGCTCAGGAGGTTGAGTCAGGAGGATTGCAATTTTGAGGCCAGTCTCAGCAACTTAGTGAGGGCCTAAGCAACTTAGTGAGACTCTGTCTCAAAATTAAAAAATAAAAAGGGTTGGGGATGTGGCTTAGTGGTTAAAAACCCCTAGGTTAATCCCTGGTACCAAAAGAAATAAAATAAAAGGTTTGGTACTTGCTAATTTGAAATGTGAAAAATGAAGCTTATTTGCTTTCTCTTCAATAAGTATTTTAAGTCTTTTTGGAGTGAGAGAGTGTGTGTGTAGTCCATTCAGGTCCTCTGCCCATTTTCCTTCTGAGTTTTTGACCTTTCTTAATTGACATATGATGTTTGAATATATGTAGAGACTTAGTCCTTTGTTACATAAGTTGAAATGGTTTCCTCAGTGTGTCATTGTCCATCTTTTCAATTTGTTGGGGTTGTACTTTTTGTATACAATTTTTTTATTTGTGCAAAATGGAGTTTGTCAGTTTTATTTTTTATGGTTTCTGTGTTTTTTTTTTTTCCCAAGTAAGTCTTTCCACTTCTAAGATTATAAAATAATTCTTCCATGTTTTTTTCTAGTGTTTCATGCCCATCTGGAATTTACTTTGATCTGGTGAGTAAATTTAGCAATCCAGCTTTATTTTTTTTCTCTGACTACCTGGTTGTCTCAACCCCATTTGCTGAGCTATGTGTTTTTACACACTGATATGATTCACCACCTTTGTCATATCATACATTCTCAAATGTTTTGGAGCCTACTTCTGGATTTTATTTTTGCAATCAGGACCATGATGTTTTAATTACCCTTGCTTTATGTTACACCAGCTGGTACAAACTGTCTGCATTTCCTAGTTTTCTTTCTTTGAATTTTTGTAGATATTCTTATTATGATATATTTTCCATACGTGATATAAGATGTTGACTTGTGAAAAAAGTTCTCTTGGCCTAGGATACCCTTGCATGTGTTACTTCCTCTGCTCTATATGGGAGAACCATCTTTATCCTTCAGGACCCTTCTCATCGTCAGCTTTGCTCTGGAGTCTCCCTTGTGGCTCAGGCTACTACTCACCCTCTCCTCTGCTGCCCCACACTGCCCCGCTCATACTTTCATTACATATAACAACTTATGTGTTGTTTGGTAACCACCTGCCGTCTTTTCTTAGACTGTGAGATACTTTAGAGCAGGTACCATGTTCATAGCGCCGTAAAGAATGGACCAGCTAAGCAGATTCTGGTAACATGAATCTCGTCGTAAAGGACACTAATGCATCTGTGGACTTAATCTCTGTCTACACATTGGCTCCATGGCTTTAAAAATACTGTTTACAAATGAGTGCTCAGAAATTACAACTTTCCCTGACCTGTCCACCGAGCACCCAATTGCAAATTTGACATATACAAATTCAGGCCACCACATGTCCATGTCCATAACAGAACCTTTGATTTCCTGTGCTTACAAATATGTCACTGCCTCCTGCCCCACATCATCCCCATTTCAACAGATAGTACTGGCATTGTCCTTGATTCCACTTTTTCCCACACCTCTAAAACATGTCCTGATTCCAAAACTGCCTTTTACCAGCTCCACAACACAATTGTAATCATAGCCCAAACCTCATTTTTTGCTTAGATTCCAGCAATAAGTCTCACGTGTTCATCCTGTTTCTACTCTTTTCCCCACAATAATCCATTTGCCACACAGTAAATGGCATGATCTCTTAAAAGGGTAAATCAGATCATGTCACTGGCTTTGTTAAACTCTCTCATCACATTGAGAATAAAATCTAATATTCTCATCATGGCCTGTAAAATCTGGGTCTCTTCCCTCCTCTATCATTCCCTACCTCTACCCCTGGCTTATTCCACTGCAGCCTCACTAGCCTCTTGTGTCTGTTCCTGGAAGCCACAAGCTCTTGTGGGCTTTTCTGTGTGCTGTTGACTTTGCCTGAACTGCTTTTCTGCCAAGTCTTTGCATGGGCAACTCCCTAACAGATATCAGATCAATTATAAATAAAATCTCTATAATTATAGGCAGGGTATTTATTGAACTTTTGAATACCCTGAAATCTCAATCACATCTAGTTCCATTTCCTTCATTGAAACTGTCATTATCTGAAATGAATCTGAGGATTTATTTGTTAATTGTTTACTTCCCCTATACCCTAGTAAAATTTAAACCTCTTATAAACAAGGACATTATATGATTTGTTCTTTAGAATAGTTTAAGTAAATGAAACAATCTAGGTACATTCTGGACACATAATAAATATTTGTTGAATGCATGAAATAAAAATATGGGCAGTGTCACTTAACTTGGGTACATGATATCATTCCTTACATGAATGGCAAAATGAGAATGAGTTTCTCCCTTGTTTATAGTAGATAGCATCCTGAATGGAAACGCAAAATCTATTCCCATGGTCCACTGAATATTGCTGAGAGGCATTTCAGTTTGTTTGTTTTGGTTTGTTTTTTGTTTTTTCCCCTCCTTCCTTCTTTCCTTCCTTCCTTCCTTCCTTCCTTCCTTCCTTCCTTCCTTCCTTCCTTCCTTCTTTCCTAACTTGCACAATTTTCACAGTAAAGTAAAGGCCATAGTAAACTAATGGCTACTGACCCCTGGGTGGTCTCAGGGGAGAGTGATCTGAATGCAGCAGGCAGTCAGTTATAATTCTGAAAGCACCTAACACTGGTGCTGTTTATTGGCAATGAGTGAATTATTTTATTGCCTAAACTCAAAACTCTTTAAAATGTCCTATGCCCAAGAAGGGATTTAACTTAAAAACAAACCATAAAACTGGAAAGAAAATAAGAATGCATGTCTGCAATCCCAGCAACTTGGGAGGCTGAGGCAGGAGGAGCACAAGCTCAAAGCAAAATTCAAACTTAATGATAGCCCATCTCAAAATGAAAAAAATTTAAAAAAACAAAGGACTGGGGTGTAGTTCAGTGGTACAATTCAATTACCTGAATTCAATTACCAGTACTATGAATAAATAAATACATAAACTAATTAAGATTTCAAAATTAAGCAAAATAATAAAATGAAAATAAAAAGAACTCTAGAAATGAACAAAAGTGTTTTGAATATTTCCTTTTAGCCAGTACAGTGGGTGAAATAACTTCTGGATATGACTATTAAATCATTTTCTCATCAGCCCTACTAAATAAATACCAAATAGCTAAAAAGAACAAAAACAAAAACAAAAAACAAAATAAAAAAGCACTTTATAAGATGAACCCCCCAAACAGGCTCTTTGGGATCCCCCCTATGCTGACCTGCCCTGAGCCTGTCTCATTCATCTTTGTTTTCCCCACACCATCTCTCAGAACTCTTGATAAAAGCTGATGTTCAGTGATGATCTGTAAAATGAAAAGGCAGGTGAGAGTCTTGATTTTGTTCTTTGGCATCCAAAGAGCTGGAGCATTTGTGCTCTTAGCACAGAATTCTCTGAAGGGAGCTGCTCAATGTGGAAAGCACACTGTGCCCTAAGGCCCCTGCAAGAGTTTACAGCAGGAAGAATCAGATACACAGAGCCCTGCCTTGTGTTTACATTACCCCAGACCAACCCAACAATGCGGCCAGACTTCATTACAGCCTTTTTTCCAAGGACTGAAATCTTTAAAACATCTCTCAGGGTGTACTGGAAATCTCTGTGTAGATGCATTTAGCGTAATTAGATTCAGCCAGCCTCGGTGACTCTGCTATGTGTGATGTAATTAGTTAAGCAACGAGCTGAGTGCATTTGTGCAGGCTCCTGGCCTCACTTGGGAGGAGGTGAGATGCTGACACACTGCACGGAGACTGTGTAGCTATAAACATCGTCTAGATCGATTGTCAAAGGAAGGCATGTTCTAATTAAGACTGCGAAATGGCTCCGCTCTCTCCAGCAGAGAGGCGCTCAGTAACTTCATCCTCTGGAACTGAACCTTTCAGGTTGGAGCTCTACCTGAAGAGGGGTCAGCTGTCTCTAAGTCTTAGTGTTGAGTAGGGGGACTGAGATGGGATGCTGGAGTTCTTTTTTTCAGTGTATGAGGGATTTTTAAAAATGGAGCGAAGAAAGTTTAAAAATTAAAGATTCTTAAGGATTAAATCACTCCAAACTGGGAACACCTCACCAAGCTGAGTGCTTGGACCTTGTGGAGGTGGTGGTGATGATAGTGGTGATTTAACAAGAGCTGCAGTAAATCTCCTCTAGTGTAAAGTTGTTGCCAAGAAATGGCTGCTTGGTGAGAGACTGTGTGTGGTAGGTAGAGTAATGGCTCCCCAAAGATGTCCACATCCCAGTGGCTGGGAACTGAGACTAGGTTAGGCGATGGGGTAAAACTGGAATTAAGGTTGTAGATAGAATTAAATTGCCAATCATCTGACCCTCAATTAGGGAGATGAGCTCAGATTTTGCTTTTGGACTAATGAGGGTAGCAAGAGAGGAGAAGTTAAAGTTAGCAGTGGTGCTCACAGGAGAGACGGGGGAAGAAAGATGTGCTTGAGGAGAGGATCGTCAGGGAAACAGGAATGCTGCTGATAGCAGTGGCTGGTTGGCTGGAAAGGCCACTAGTCAGGGCCAGATCTGCTTTCAAGACCTGGTTCTATCTCACCAGGCAGGCTATCACCTCTCAGAGCAATGGAGGTCTCATTTGCAAAAGAGGGATGTTGAGACTTACAATGCCTCCCAGGATTGTTCAACTGAAGCCAGGAGCAACTATCAATTCTATGTAAACTGCTTTTTGGATATGGAGTGTGGCGTGATAGCCCAGGTGAGGTTTAAATATCTAACTAGCTACTACTCTTCCCCTTACCCCAAACTTCCCTGAATTCTGGCTGACACGGTCGAGGGCCCCCTTAGAGCCACCAGGTCTGGCTCATAGTTAACACCACCTAAACTTTCGATGAAAACCTCAAATCTGATCTTGCTGGCTGCTTTGGGCATGCTTCCCTTTGGATTCGGCACGGTTGGCTTATTTGCAAAATCAGCAGAAAATCCATCCCAGCTGGGAGACATCAACTCTCTCCAGCTAGAACACATGGGCTTTCTGCAGAGCAGAGACTCACTTCCTTCTCCAAAGCACATGACATTGGGACTGATGTGCTTCCATTCCACGTGGGAACTCAGGTAAATTTCTGTGAAGTTGGACACTGGGAAGGACGACTCTTGTTCTCCCAGCCTCTCTGTTATCTGTCATGTGGGAGAATATGAATGGTTTTCTAACCAGATTCAGGGGAGTGAACATGGGTGACTACAGAACTGAAGGAAAGATAATGGTGGTGATAGAAATTCTGAAGCTACCTGACTCTCTAGCCTCATCCAATAATACACACAATTCAACCAGCCTGGCCTTTCCTCCTCTTCTGCACCAAGCTAGTTCCAGATGAGAGCTTTTGTACTTCTGCCTAGTGTACTCTCTGTCCAGAAGAAGCTATTCCAGATCTCTATGTGCCTCTTGCCCCAGTTTGGGTCTTTATTTGAATGTCATTTCCTCAGACACACCATCCCTTATCTCCAGCTAATGGTGCCCACCCCCACTCCTATTACTCTCTCATGAGCTTTACTCTTTTCAGGGTCACTACTGACTACATGACTCTCTCATGAGCTTTGCTCTTTTCAGGGTCACTACTGACATTTCTGAATTCTTTGTTTCCTTCTGAGCTTGTCTATCCTTTTCAGTGTGGCAGCCCTGGACATTGTAACTCCTTATTTTCTCAGTGAACACCCTGAGCACTCACTGAGTGTACTATGGCATTCTCAGAGATTACTCTAGACAACTCTGGAAAATGCATTTTGGTCTCCTTGTTTCATAGGTGCTCCAACAGGACCACAGGGGCTGAATGACCAGCTCAAGTTTCCCCATTCTGATAAAGTATAGGATCCTGGATTAGAACTGTTGCTCCAAGTTTTATATTTGTCTGCATTTGGAGTGGCAGCACCCAGCTCAGTGTGAGGAGGGCTCTGCTGAAGGAACTGAGGTTAGGTTCAGGATAGCCTTCTGACCATAAGTAGTGGTTCTTGAACTTTAGTGTACATTCCAATCATCTGGAAATTCTGACTCATTTGATACGGGGCATGGAGGTGGGGGGCTGCTGAGATTCTGTAATTCTAACAAGCTCCCAGGTGCTGCTGGTGGCCACACTTTCAGAGCCAGGTTAGAGGGTCCTCTTATTTGAGAAATGGGTCAGCAATTTGCAAAACAAAGAGGACAGGAGGGACCTGGTAAATCTTGTGGTCAAATCAGTTGCCACAGCTGAGCAAAGAGAGCAGCAGTCTCTCCTTCCCTGGGAGAAGCGGATGTTATCCCAGCACCCTCTGCAACCTGGTCAGAGACTGAGTCCGGAAACTTGGGTCTAGCATGTGTCTCTCAACCAGGATTTGGTTTCCAGTTGTGTAGTACTTGGCTCAAGACCAACAAAGGGGCTGAGCCAACTGTAGAAAGCCATCTTTTCAGCAGTAAGTGTTTCTGGCCCTCCCCTCACCTCCCATTTGGGTTTCATTCCTGGACCCCAAGTGCAGTTGTGCAAGTCTGAATTCCAAATAGGAGGCCTGCCTAGGGTTTAGAAGTTTCTAAAAATGACTACAATTTTGCTGCAATTTTCTCCATTTAGAAAACAAGTGTAAAATATCTGTTCTATTTATAGTAGAAGATTGTCATTAGAGAGCTTTGAAACTAGAAAGCAGCATTTCTCAAACTGACATGGAATTGGTTTTTGGTAGGACAGAGTCCTAGTGTTAGACAGCATTGATTGATCCTAGGGTGAGAAAGTTATTCCCTCTTCAAGTTTGCTTTAACCTTCCAATTAATTTAGAAGACAGTCTCTGGCACTAGTGTATCTTAAAAACTTGCATATTTCCTACCTTTTTTTTGTTTTGAAGAAGAGAGAGGTAACTAGCTAGAATTTAATAATCATATTTGTTTTCTTGCACTTTTTTCCAGTTATCTTCTATCTGTGGCAAATGATATGGGTTTTCCACTTAAGATGACTGTATAAGCCTTCCCTTTTAACATATGTAAATAAAACATGTAAGATGTTTTTAACATGTATTTAAAAATAGCAAATAAAAATATGAATGCAGACATGGTAGAAATGATGAAGGTGATGTATAAAAAGGAGTCAAACTCAGAAAACAAAATTTTAAGGAATGTAAATGGGTATGGGAAGAAACGAAGTTAGCAGACATAGCTTTCTGACCTGCCCAATTAGTGGATACTCCACGTGGCTGGCTCAGATGTGGTTACCCTCCAGAGGGTCCTTGGGTAGCAGATGGAGACCGGCCATGGGTTAGCAGAGGCCTTTCTCTATCTGTGGAGACTTGAAAATGAACAATAAGGCTATATTAAGGATCATCATCTTATATTTGTCTGCAGTAGAGACCAATCAATTGTTGTGCTTCCAGCCTTGTGTTGTTGAGCCTTTTTGTTCACTATGTTTAAAAGAGCTATAATGATTATGAACGGATATTATCATTTTTGTGCTATCCCCTAAATCACATTGGAACAGGCCAAAGGAGCTAAGGAATCTTTGTAAATTTGAAGGCAGCAGGGGATAGGAGAAATAGTGCTAGCTTCCAGGCTTCCAACATCACAGATTTGGATCAGAATCCTGGCTCAGCTGGACACAGAGGTATACACTTCCAATCCCTGAGGCTTGGGAGGCTGAGGCAGAAGGATCACAAATTTGAGGCCAGCCTCAGCAACTTAGTAAGACCCTGTCTCAAAAAATAAAAAGGGCCAGGGATGTAGCTTCAGTGGCCAAGTGCCCCCGGTTCAATTCCTGGTACGGCACAAAACAAAACAATACACAAAACTGACCCACGTTATGGGCTAAATTGGGTTCTCCCTAATTCATATGTTGAAATTCTAATCTCCAGTTCCTTAGAATGTGACTATATTTGGAAATAGGGTCTTTAGAGAAGTAATTAATTTAAAATGAAGTCATATGGTGGGATCTAATGCAATAAGACTGGTGTCCTTATTAAAAAAGAGAGTTAAGATAGAGCAAACACCTTGTGAAGGCATAAGGAGAAGATGGACATCTACAAGCCAAGGAGAGAGACTTGGAAGAAACCAGTCCTGCCTGAACTTGACCTCAGACTTGTAGCTTCTAGGACTGAGAGAAAATAAATTTCTGTTGTTTGGGTCAACTAGTATGTAGTCCTTTATTATGGCAGCCCTAACAAACTAGTTCAGCCACTTAACCATTGTATGGTCCTGGATAGCTTACTTGACATCTCTGAGCCTCAGTTTCCTCATCTATGTTTTGGTTTAATGGTGTCTACTTCACATTTTTAGCTTAAAGACACTGATGCACACAAAGCTCTTAGCACAGTGCTGGCTAACTGGCAGATACTGAATTATCTACAACTTATTTTCATCTACTTATTCAGATCAGTCTTCTTCCCCCTCCTATGTCAAAGGGTTTAAGGCAAAAAGTGATAGCTATTAATCAGCAGCTCGACCTAAATCTTGTTAAGATGTTAATTGCTGTTGTCATATAGTCCTTAACAGAGATATGAGGCCACATACATGGACTCTTTTTTAACTGTTAAAAATGGTATCACCTTAAAAAAGGGGCATCACTCTGCTTGGTAGAGTTCATTTTCTTTAAAATGCATGTCTGTAACTAAGTTGGTGCTAACTGGTGTTTTCCATGTCACATCTACTCCACAGTGATGGTGTGTGACATGGAAAGTCATTTAGAGTATTTGAATAGGGGCATGGCCTGATCTCTGAGTTGGCAGGTGCTGGAACTGGCACCTGGATGTCTGTCAGTTACTGCAGTAACTTGTGGGAGCTGGTACGTGTGCCCCAGTGACTCAGATCACACTAAGCCCTGTTGCTTATTACCTCAGAGACTTTAGACAAGTGACTTTTTTCTCTTTCTCTCATGGTTTCCTCCTCTGTAAGATAGAAAAATGAATATAGTACAGAGCTGTCTCATTCTGTGTAAGAATTGTATTTTGGAAGACCTAGCATATTTCAAAATGTACATAGTTACATCAATAGCAATTTACCAATATAAGTAAATACATAGTGGACTTTATATTTATTCTGATGAGTAAAGTAGGCTTTGTATTATTTTTACACTTTAAACTTTATAACTTTCCGAGTTATTTAAACTTTCCAAACTTACATGTTTTATTTAAAATACCAGTGAGGATTATTTGGCCTTTGAGAGTCCTTTTTTAAAAATGATTTTCAGTATTTCTATACTTAAAAAAATTTTTAAATAGCTTAAAAATGTATTTGGGGCTGGGGTTGTAGCTCATTGATGGCGCTTCCTTAACATGTGCAGGGGCCTGGGTTCAATGTCCAACATCACAAAATAAACAAATAAATAAATTTGTTAATTTAAAAAGCATATATATTACAATCAACTCTTTCTAAATAGCTTCTTTTCCCTTCAAAAAGACATTCAGCTTTGTTGGTTGTTTTGTTCTGTGCTTAATAAGCTCTTTGCAGAAAGCACCATGCAGAGTACAGGCCTAGTGCTGTAGGGTGGAGTTAGGAGAGAGAAGGCCCCCAGGCAGTTAGGGAGAGACCTGGGGAACAGCAATGAAATAGTTAACCTGCCTGCCACTTAAGTGGAGAGACCCTGCTTGAGGCAATCCCATGAGGTAGCAATAAATCCAAGGCAGGCTTACAAAGTGGAAACTGAAGCTGGCCCCTTTAATCAGATATTTCGGAGTCACTCAGCACAACCTGAGACTAACAAATTCATACTTGGAGCTGGTTTATAGCCATGTCATGAAATGTAGCTGAGATTCTTAGTGAATCTGGGTACCTGCTTTGTAGTCACTGACAGTTAAGGACCATAAGGCTCTTAGGAAGGTCTCTTGCCAAGTCTTACCCTCAAACCATAAGGTGCCCAGTGCACCCTGAGCCTAGAATCCACCTACCCATCTCCACAATGGCTTTAGGTAAGATGTGAAGCCTAGGAGCTGTGAACTCATGCAGCTGGGTTCTCTCTACTGTAGAAAAGCATTGCTGGTGTCCCCAACAAGAGGAAAATTGATTTTCATAATAGCAAAGCTCAAATAAATTTTAAGATATAGCTACAGTCAGGTAGAGGGAAGACTTAACTCTTGTAGGAGAGAATAATTGGGCAGTTCAGTGTTGGAAGATCTCCAAGGCTCTGGTGCAAATGTCTTTGATTGTTTTCGCAAACCTCCAGTTATTTGAACTACCCCTGACTCTAATGGGCTGGGGGCTATCATTTTTGATAGCCCCCAAACCATGCTGTCAGAACGTGGGAACTAGATTACTTCATTCTGCTCCTGGGAAAAGGAACAGATTTGTGGGATTTTAAATGAATGCATTAAATTTGTTGATTATCAAAGGGAAAAGTAGAGAAAAATAAACAAACTTTTACAAGATCTTGGCTGCAGTACAGGGGCCAAAGTTTAAAGCATTGCTTTCAACCATGTTAGATTTTGCAAAAGACCTTCAGTGTTCCCTCTTAATTTACCCAGGTGGGAGGAGGGGTATATCCTTTCTTTAGGGGCCTCAGAAGCCCTGTCTCCTAGTCTTGTTTTTTTTTTTTTTTTTAATTGTAAATGGGAATTCAAAATGAGGAATGGCAACTGTGTTCCCATGATGCATGAAAGGGGTAAGCAGCCTTAGGGTGGATTTTACTTAAAAAAAAAAAAAGAAAAAAAAAATCTATATATCTTAAACTTTTAAAAAAAATTGTGAGATAGGTATTCTCACAGACTTTTAAAAGATAGATTAGCAAACTGTATTGAATACTCTAAAATTACTCATAATCATTGATTCAATCATTCTTTTGGAATGAATCATTCCAAAATAAATAAATACTTTTATTTAAAGTTTTTGACTATGTAAACAATGTAGTGATTACAACTTGATACAGCAGTTTTTTCTACTTTTTTGGGTTATTTCAAAATTTGGATAGGTTCTCAGTGGCTCTGGAGGCTGAGGCAGGAGGATCACTAGTTCAAAGCCAGCCTCAGTAAAAGCAAGGTGCTAAGCAACTTGGTGAGACCCTGTCTCTACAAAAAATACAAAATAGGGGTAGGGATGTGGCTCAGTGGTTGGGTGTCCCTGAATTCAATCCCCAGTACCCCAAACCAAAACGAAAAACAAAACAAAACAAAACAAAACTAAACTAAAAAAAAAAACAAACCTCAGTGATTGCCATACAGGAAATAATTGATTACGTCCACATTGGGTCAGTCCTACAGTGATTCCTCCTTGGTAGGTAAAAATAAAAGACAATACCACAAAAGATACTACTCATGGAAGAGATCATTGCTAAGCCTGACGTTAAAATGCCAATGTTCTGTTTTGTGAAAAAGTCAGGAGAATAAGAAAATAAACCACAACAGGAAGAAAATATTAGCAAAAGACATATCTGATAAAGGACTATTATCCAAAATATATAAGAACTCTGAAAACTCAACAATATGAAAGCAACCTGATTCAAAAATGGGTCAAAATTTTTAACAGACACCTCCCCAAGTAAGATACACAAATGGCAAATAAGCATATGAAGATGGTCCAAATCATGTGTCATCAGGAAAATGCAACTTAAAACAAGATACCACTGCACACCTATTAGAATGGCCCAAATCCAGAACACCAACACCACCAAATGTGAAGGAAAATTGGAGAAGCAGAAACTCTTATTCATTTTTGGTAGAAATACAAAATGGCACAACCACTTTGCAAGACAGATTAGCAGTTTATTACAAAACTGAGACATTTTTGCCACATGATCCAGCAATTGAGTTCCATGGTATCTACCCAAAGGAGCTGAAACCTTATGTCTACATAAAAGCCTGTACACAGATGATAATCGCAACTTTACTTATGATGGCCAGAGCTTGGAAATCATCAAGTTATCTTTCAGTAGGTGAATGGATACACTGATATATCCAGACAATGGGGTATTATTCAGTGCTAAAAGAAATGAGCTATCAAGCCATGAAAAGATGAGAAAACTTCAATACATAAATGAAGTGAAAGAAACCAGTCTGAAAAGGCTACCTACTGTATGATTCTAATTGTATGACATTCTGGAGAAGGCAAAAGTGTGGAGAAAATAAAAGGATGAGTGGTTTCCAGGGGTGGTTGGTGGTACAGAAGCAGGGGAACAGGCATCACAGGATTCTTAGTGAAACTGCCCTGTATGATTCTACAATAAGGGATACGTGGCATTACATGCTTGTCCAAATCCATAGTAGGTATCACACCAAGAGTGAACCTGCTGAAAGCTGTGGTCTTTGGGTGATTATGATAAGTCAATGTAGGTTCATCAGCTGTAACAAATGTACCACTCTGGTGGGATGAGGTGGCTTTGCCTGAGGAGCAGGGAGTTCATGGGAAATCTCTATTTTCCTTTCAATTTTGTTGTGAGCTTAAAACCACTCCAAAAAAAGGGGAGGGGCTGTTTTTTGTTTGTTTTTTGTACCAGGGATTGAACTACTCAGGGGCACTTGACCAGTGAGCCATATTCCCAGCCCTATTTTGTATTTTATTTAGAGAAAGGGTCTCACACCAAGTTGCTTAGCACCTCACTTTTACGGAGGCTAGCTTTGAACTTGTGATCCTCCTGCCTCAGCCTCCCAAGCCGCTGGGATTACAGGCATGTGCCACTGTGTCCTGCAGAAAAACAAAGTCCTGAACAAAGAAAAATCGACATAGGGAATGCTTTGGGTATCATAGTAAGAAAGTATGAAATAAAAGAATAAATTGGTAGTAGTGACAGTTTTTTGAAACTACATATAGAAGTAGAGAAATGAATTAAAGTTACTTCTAGTGGGTAGAATTATGATTAGCTTTCAAATTTTCCCCAAATTTTCAAAATTGATCCTATATTATTTTTATAATAAAACATTTTGTCCCCAAACCACTTGAGACGAGGAGCATCTTGAGACAAAGGGAGCTGCGGGTGTTTACTTGCTTAGAAGGTGGGACTTGGAGCCAAAGCCGCTCCTACCTGCTCAGGGTTGAGCAGAGCAGAAGATGCTGGAGGTAGAGTGGAGTGAGTGCCTTTGTGTTTTTGTTTCCTTGTGGAGCGAGGTTTGTGGCCTCCTCAGTTGGGAGAAGAGGTAAAGGAAGTGCTCATCCAGTATTTAATCCCCTCAGCTAATTACCAGACCTTTCTTGTGGGTTTCCTGGGACTCTTTTTACTAAGTGGATGGATTTACACTGTTTGTGTTTGTATGTTGTACTTGGATTATGCCTTAATGTGTCACCATAATGACAAAGGGGTTTGCAACAGCAGGCAGGCAAGCTTCCCTGCTTTTAATGGAAAGCACATTCCTGCACTTTATTTTATCTGTAACACATAGAGCTGCTTAGAACAAAGCTTTGCCCCTAAGACATGGTCCCCAAGAGTCTTTAATAAGGAACAGACCCCTGTGAAGGTATTAATTAAATATTTTAAACAGAATGACTTTAGCTGGCTGGGGCATTTTTATGAGAGAAGGGAGTATATTTAAAACCATGGCTGTTTCTGTAACAGGAACCTATTTTGAAGGAAATGTTCTTGGGTGGGACTCTATGGGTACCAGGCTGTCAAACCTTGGGCCAACTTGATGTCAAAAACAGACGTTCTGAAGGTTTTAAGCAATGTTTGAGTTAGATCTTTGCTGTGGAATTTGGATACAATTCTAAAGGATGGTTGTAACACAAAGAGGAGAATAATGAGAGTCCCTGGGTATGTCACACACTGTTAGACTTAGTTTTCTCACAATAGTCCTGTGAAAGGAGCTTTGACAAGGTCATTTTACAGGTGAAAAAAAAAAAAAAAGGAACCAAGTGGCTGTTTTTCAAGGTCACAAAGTTGATGGAGGAACTAACATGAAAACTCAATTTGTCCATCCATCCATCCATCAATTTATATTTCAGAATACTATATCCTTACTCAGAAAATACTAGACATGAAGATAAACTTAAAAGTGCAGATCCTGGTCCAATTAATGAGAATTTCTCTGAACTCAGAGTAATCGTACTTATTAAGTACTACTTAAGAGCACAGAGTTAGCTGGTTTTCTAGAAGGCAGCACGATGGGCTTAGCAGGTGCTCAGTGAACAAGCTGAACTGGTCCTCCTCAAGGGGGTGAGAAGCAGGGAGAGGGTTGTCTTCTAATCCCCGTGGGTCATTCTAGGTTCTCAGGGATCAACAGTTCAGTGGGTTCTCTTCCTGGTTAGTAACAGTCAAAGTGACCAACTAAAGTAGAGACGTTCCCAAATGAGATGTTGGAGCCCCACAGGGAGTGAGCATGCTCAAGTTAGCATCAGGAGTGTGGCAGGAGGTCACTGATGCCTGTGTGGCTTCTTCCTGAATTCACTTAACTCATTCCAGAGCATACTGACCCACTTCCTGGCATGGCTGCACCTCTTGTGGGGCTCATTTTTTCCCCCTTGCTCAAGAACTCCATCCTTTTCCATATGTCATGTCACCCTATAAGTGGAACTTTTGAATCCCTAAATATCTGATGGTGTCTGTGAAGGTCCTTTGTAGTCTGAGACCAAGGGCAACTCCTTGGAAAGGCTAATTTGTATTGTCCTTTTGATGGGCTTGCCCTTCCTGCTCCTGTCCCTGTCCTATGAATCTTCAAAAACCTCCCCCTTCCCAGTTAGCCATCTTCTTTTGCCCAAGACCCCCACTTTCTTTCTCCACTTTCCTTGGAGAGCAATTTTATGGGATCATTATATACATACCCAACCTCCAAACCATCCATTGGCTGTCTGTGGCCGCTCATCCTTTCAGAACCTCTAACCTCAGCAGGGGTCTATAGATCAATTTTTTTTTTTTTCTTTCATGGTGCTGGAGATTGAACCCAGGGCCTTGTGCTTGCAAGGCAAGCACTCTACCAACTGAGCTATATCCTCAGCCCTGTAGATCAGCTTTTAAGAACTTGAAGTCAAATGGACTTGTGTCCACCCTAACCAGGTGAGTGGCCTCTGGCAAGAGCAAGGCAAAGGGCCTGAGGAACGCAGTGGGCAGCTTACCTTCTCATTCTGTCTTGCCTCCTAAGCTCTCTGTGCCTCACACTCTCCTCTAAAATGAAGACAAGGATGAGATTTTCTTTATTGCTCTTTGGACGGATTAAATGACTAGGTACATACAAAGCACGGAGCCTGGTGTCTACCCCACAAGCTGCACTGATCCCCTTGTGACTGCTACCAAAGATAATTGGAAGCATAATGATTTGAGATGGAAAATTGTATGTTAGAAACAGCAAATCTGGTTTGGAGTCTCAGCTCTCCCATTCATGTTAAGAGATTAATCTCTCTTAACCTCAGTTTCCCTATAGCAATCACGTATGTACAAGGCTGTGAGGATATGAAATCTCTGGGACTCTGCCTGTCACACACTGAGCATGCTGGTTATCAGCCACCTTGCTGTGTGGCTGTCCTGCCTGCTGTCATGGTCTGTTCCAGAGCACCAGGGGCTGCTGCTTCCCCTGGAGTTTGCCTCCACCAGCGCTCACAGTGGGAGGTGTGCAAGGCAAGCGGATGAGGGCTGAAGTCTGGGAATATTGTGTACTTGAACTGACAGTGACTCACAACATGTCTGCACAGATTGCTAAGAGTCTAGGCATCTGCCAAAGTGGGGGAGATGGTGGGTAGGGGTGGGACGTGGGGTTGTGAGCAAAAGATGTTCCGTCCCTGTAACTATAAACACAGCACTGTCTGCAACCTAAAAAGGCTTGTTTAGGAAGGCCTCTGAGTCTGTTGTCCATTGTTTGGACTGTGCTCAGCCTCCTCAGGGAAGCACCCAGGGAGCTACCTGTGTTGTGTCTGGGAGCTGTCACAGGCTGGAACCAGCAGTGCTGGCCTCTGTAAGGATTCCTGGTGGCTGCCTGGTCAGGCTGGCCACTGCTCCTTCTTGGATGAGTAGCTCTACTTGTTGCAAAGGGGAAGGTGCCAGGGAGGCGCTAGCTGCCTGTGAGGTCAATGAGGGTATTTGTATTTATCGCCTAGGTAGGCTGGTTCACCCAACTGCCTGGTGACTGATCAGAATGAGCCCTGATATCCTTGCCTCATTCATAGTCCACATGGCAAACCGGTCCCCAGGGCCAGCATATGTCTCCCTCCTCTTATCCCAACCTGCCTTGGTTCAAATTAATCTCTCTCAACCAACCTGAAGCCTGGCTTCCTGTTTACAACCTTAATCTGGTCCTTTGATTCAGCTTCTCTGGTCTCCATGTCTGCTTTCTAATTTTGCTCAGGATGAGTGTGTGAAATTGGTGATGTTGTTGATATGTCTTGGAAACAAGCCTAAGCTTTGAGGATCATTCTGAAACCCCCTCTCCCCACAACTAGATTTCTCTGGACCACAACAGAGCCAGGACAATCTGATTTTTGGTTATAAGGAACATCTTTGGAGTAGGATAGACTTGGGATTGAGTCCTTGCTGTCCCATTTTTCATTTATTGGCTATGTGAACTTGAGCCTCTTATTTGTTAAATCTTGTTTTTATAAGCCACAACTTGTAAAATATAGACAGTTAAACCTTCTTTCAGAGTGTGGTAAGGATTAAATGAGATAAAAAAATACATGAATTAAATAAAATAATGATGTAAAACATAAATGCAATCTTGGCACATGGTGAGTACCCAAATGGTAACTGTTTTGTTAAGTCAGCTTCATTATTAAAGGTATAATCTCTCTTTTTGCTTAATGTTACATTCCTGGGCCATTTCATATCCTCAACTAACCTCGAGTTAGATTGGTGTCTTAGTCCTTTTTCTGTTGCTATAACAAAATACCTGAAGCCCAATGACTTACCAAGAGTAGAAATTTGTTTGGCATATGGTTCTGGAGGCTGGGAAGTCTAAAGGCATGGCATCAGCATCTGCTCACTTTCTAGGAAGGGCCTTCTTGCTGCATGATAATGTAGCAGAGGGCAACATAGAGCAAGTGTGGTAGTTTGGGTCTCTCTTCCTCTTTTTTAAAGGCCACTCATGCCATCATGAGGGCCCCACCTTCTGACCTCATCAAATTCTCATCACTCCCAAAACCTCCAAATATAATCAACACACAAATTTCGGAATTAAGTTTCCTGTATATGAACTTTTGGGGCCTAAGTTCAAATCATTGAAGTTGGCTTTTGAGATAAGACTGACTAGGGCGATGTTGGCATTATTTCTGATGTACACTTTGCTATTTTTCATGCCATAGATACATATTATATATTTGTGTATGTACATATGCTTGTGTATTTACATGCACAGATATGTTTTGTGGTTTGTTTGTTTGTTTATACCTGGCCAAAGTTGGTGTCTTGCGTAAACTGGGATTTTGAAGGTATCTAAGCAGATGGTACGAATGCAATCTAAGGCATGGGGGAAGGGAGAGCTCAGGTTTGAAGGAACACAATCTCTAAGGTTGTACCCTGATTTCCAGTGACCATACATGTTGTGCTCCTCACAGTAATGGCACGCAGGAGCTTGGGGGTGTGCCTTATTTTCTTGCCCCTTTGTGTTTGAAACCTAATATTTGTCTAGCAGATGTTACTGAGTTAAATCATAGCTCTTGTATAATGACCGATTTCTTTTTAAATTAAAATCTTTTTCTTTAAGAAAATCAATAAGTGACGTCTGGGTTTGTGATGGCAGGCTGCTGATATGCCAATCTGAGAGAAGGGTACACTTCAACTTCCAGGACACCAAACAAGGTGATGACTCAAGAGAAAAAAAAAATGGCACCATGGTAGCCATACTGAGATAAATGCATAAGAAGTAGCATTTGTCATCAGGGTGAAGGTGATGTGGACAGAGATGCATGGTGAGGAATGAGCAATTGGAGGCAGGCCAGGACCTAACTCTCTAAGCCTGGGGTGTCTGTGCAGCATCCTTCTTGTAAAGAATGCCTGATTGCTCAGTGGACTTAGTGTGTGGTATGAAACAGACTGATCCCTACTGAAGAAATGTTCGGGGGCAGGGACGGAGGTTGTACTAAGTGTCTTCAGATATCTCTAGGAAGTCCACTTGCATAAGTGAATCGACTATAACAATTAGTGTGGAGTAGGGAGGGAATTCTTAATGACTTTCAGAAGTTCTTGGTAAGTATCAAAGACCAGGGGAGATAGGCAGAGGACAATATTTATATTTTTGTGGGCAGACTCCACCCCATGAAGAGTGTATCCATATCCAACCAGAGGGCTAAGGAGGCTCCACCATCCACTTCCACCAGAGTGCATTCTTGTTACTACCTCCAGGTAGGCAAGTGTCCAGGATGAGTCCCTAGGCTGTGAAGGTCAACTGATCTTCCGTCTGAGTTGACCAATCTTGTAATCACAGTTTGACCTGGAAGCCCAGTTACTAGGATTCCCTACATTGACACCAAATCCATTCTGTCTCCCTAAGAAACTCCTAGGGAAGAAACAGGTATGAAGAGATGAGGGAGGCCAGGGAAGGAATCTCTTGGGTTAAGTCCTCTTTGGGAGCCAAGCCTACCTTTCTGGGAGATGATCAGGGAAATATGGGGGTGTTTAGATTGAATTTTGTTCCCTCAAAAAAGATATGCTGTGGGGTTGTAACTCAGTGGTAGAGTGCTTACCTCACATGTGTGAGGCACTGGGTTCAATCCTCATCATCACATAAAAATAAATAAAATGAAGGTATTGTGTCCATCTACAACTTAAAAAAAAAAAAAGAAATGAAATCTTACTCCAAATACTTCAGGATATGACTATTTGGAAATTTCTTTCTAGATGTAATTATTTAGGAAGGCAGCATACTGGAGTAGGGTAGGTACCTAACCCAATATGAGATACTCAGGAGACTGCCATGTGGTGACTAAGGCTGAGATCAGTGTTAAGCACCTGCAAGTCAAGTGACGTCAAAGTTGTCAGCACATCACCAGAAACCAGGGAGAGATGAGGGAGGATTCCCATGCAGCTTTGAGATTGTGGCCCTGCAGACAGCTTGATTTTGAACTTTTAGCCTCTCAAACTGTAAGACAATAAATTTATGTTGTTTGAAGCCACAGAGTTCATGGTACCGTTCATAGCTCAGGAGATGCTATGGTGTAGGTATTGTTTGAGTGTTCAGCGCTGGAAGCTTGAACCTCAGTGTGATAATGTTGGGAGGTGGTTGAACCTTTGTAAGTTGTGAGGGGCAACTAGTGCAAGATGATCGGATAGTCAGATGCATTGTCCTTGGAAGGAATGAAGTAGTTCTTGTGAGATCTTGGTTAGTTCCTGGAGAGTGAGTTCTAATAGAGTGAGGACAGCCCAGCAAGATGTCAACTGAGTAAGATGCACTGTAGTCAGTTTACTCTTCCCTAGTGGGTCACATTTTGATTTTATGGCTCTGTTGTGGTGGCAGCACCCTCTGCTCTATTGAAGCTGTGTGCATAGAAGCACAACATCCCAACTTTGCCCCCAGGAGCCCAGCACAGGCAGGCAGGACTTTAGTCTGACAGAATGCAAGGACTCTTGCCACCTGACACCCTTCCTGATTGCCATTGTTTTTAAAATCAGTCCTTGTTTCTCTTGCCACAGCAACTGCCTGCTCCTACAGTTTCCCCACCTAGAGAAGAGCACCCTTCTCCGGTGCGGTCCAACCTAGTTCCACTTCAATGGTGGATGATTTTCCTAGGCATACTCTGATCATGTCACTTAGATCACATATCATGTCAGAAATGGCCACTGGCTCTTCTTGAGCACCAAATCAGCTACAGAACCCACATTTTTGTATTCAAGATCCTCCATAATTGTCCTAAATTCACTATACTATGTCCCCAGATGACTTTAGCCTCATCTGTTACATCTATAAATTGGACAATGGGCTGTCCCATTTCACACCCCTAATCTCCCCTCTGCTTTTCTTTGTTTGTACTCCTCCATCTGAAATGCCTTTGTGGCCCTTCTTCCTCTTCATCTCCAGTGTCATCTCCCTCTGCAGGCCTTTCTGGATCTCCCCAACCAGAAACACTCTCTCCTCTTTGAACAAATTGAACAAACATTTCTCTTCTGGCTCTTATATGCTCCTCTGGGTTTTCCACATCCATATGCTAACCTTCTCCCTCTTAGTTGCTTAAGGGTAGGTTTTTGGGTTTTTTTCCTGTTTTTTCTCCCTTCTTCTGATGGTGACCTCCCTGTGCTACTTTGAACTCTTCCTCTCTTCAGGGTTGATGTGTATAGTTAGTTATATGTGTTGTTAGCTGTACAAGGACCCTTGGTCAAAGGAGTGAGGGAGGCTAAAATCCAGTCCATGTTCAACTTGCCAGGCTGAGTACCCTGGGGCAGGGCCACAGGCCCTCAGGAGACTGCTTTTTAGAAACTCTCACGGAGATGTATGTGCCAGTGCAACCCAGCCTGGTTCTCCTGAAGTCAGATTTTTTTCAAACGTGCCCTCAAGGCTGTGATGGATTCCATCTCTTGTTCAGCAAAGCCCCATCTCAATCTCTGTGTCTGCCTTTCCCCAGAACCCCTCAGCAGTGCCTGCACTGGCCTTCTGGAGCTTTCAGAATGCATTTTTATGGTAGCTCTTGTTAAGGTAGCTGGTGGGCATCTCGGGGACAGCTCTCTGTAGCATCAAAAATGATTTGTCCCAGTTCTTTGCGCTCCTCTCGCAGCAAAAGCCTGCAGCCGCCGCAGGTGATGGCGTCAAAACAGCTTAGGATCTCAGAGATTTATCCCAGTCGCTAAAGCGTGGAGTTTTCCCTGTGATCACACCAGCCGGAACTCTAGCATGCCTCTGTAGACCTGTGGTCAGAGTCATGTGGATATCAGTGACTGTTCAGAGAAGCCGGCCAAAGCTGCCCCATGAGGGGTGGTGGAGGGCGGGCCTGATTACGTGCAAGATGAGATGCATTTGAAACAACTGACAAGAAACTGTAGGTCGGAAATCAGAACAGCTGTGGGCTCCTCAACGCAGCAGATGGGTATGCGGGGAATGCTATGCAGCTTTAATCACATTTAACACGCCTGTCAGAGAATTGGGTCCATCTCAGTATTAATTCGGGTTATAGACATTGTTGTTTGACAGAGCTGGGCCTTGCCTGCTTGCTGCACTCAGCAGGGCTGGAAAGAAAATGATTTCTGTCCCTTGTTTTCAGTGGAGAGGTCGGCTGGGCTGGTGGAGCAGCAGGGTCCTGCTGGGTTTGGTGCAGAGTGAAGGGACTCTGTAAGCCGTCAGCCTGGGACCCTCAGTGAGAGCTCAGCTGAAGCTGGGACAAGAGTCCTCAAGGAGTGGGTATCCTGGCCCTCACCCATGACCACTGTGCAATGGCATCCACCTGAGTGTCTGTGTGTGTGTGTGGTTGTGTGTTTAAATTCTGACGTTCTGGGTGCTTCTCTCAATGGGGGATTCATTTAGAATTTTTTTCCATTCTGGGCTAAGCCAGCACACAGTTTCTGTTCCACCTTTGCCTAGAAAACTTAGATAGCTACCAGCCCTGGAAGAGGCAGTGTGATATAATAGGAAAGGGATTTGGGGGTGAATAGATGGGAGCTCAATTCATTTGTTCATTTATTCATCCAGGAAATGCTCCTGGAGGGCTGCCTCTATCAAAGGCACTGTGCTGCTGGGCTTCCTGGATGAAGAGCCAACAGGACCCGAGTGTAAGGCATTTGGTGACAATTTTACACAAATGTACTATTTTCGTCTGCACTTCACAAATTAGAATAGTGAGACACAGGTTAGTAACTTGTCCCAGGGCAGGCAGCCAAAGGGGGAGGAGTGTCAGCATTCAAAACCTGCCCGCCTTCCATGTCTCATACTAATTCCACTAAAACTCTTCTTGTCCTGGTGGAGAAAGAAGATGGTGTGACTGTGGACAAACTGCTTTGCTTTTTTCTGCCTCAGTTTCCTCATTTGTAAAGTGGAAGTGATGGCACTTATTTCCTGGTGAAATGAAAAGATGAAGTGGGCACTTGGGACACTCCAAAGCAGGTCAGAAAACTGAAAACTTAGTTGTCACCATGTTCTGTGGTTATTGAGACAGACACAAGCATGTGCATGCTGTCTCAGTTGCTATGGCTGTGTAACAAATTACCCCCTGAAACTTGGTGGTTTGAAATAGTGACAACATGTGCTTTACTCACACATCTACAAATTGGGCAGGGCTCTCTAGGGAGAAATTGGTGTCTGCTCCACTTGGTGTCAACTGGAGAGGTTTGAAAGCTGATGGCTGAAGTTACCTGAAGGCTCACTCACTAATTGCCCTGGTGGTTGATGCTGCTGTCAATTGAGACCTTTCCCAGTACTGTCACTGGGACATGTACATGCCTCTTTATGTGGCCTTTGCTTCCTCCCAACATGGTGGCTGATCTGTATCAAGGAGGAGAATCCAAAGAGAGGGGAGTGAGCCAGCAAGTGCTAGGCAGAGGTGTACTCTAGGCTTTGCCTCCTCCAAATTCAAGGAGAAGACACAGTCCCTGCTTCTTGGTGGGGGAGTATGGAAATTACATTATAAGAAGAGCATGAAGAATGAGATGCTTTGGAAAATGCAATCTACCACGTGAACCCTTGCACCATACCTATTTGACCTTCCTTGGCCTGGAGGTTCCTACAAGATCAATGCACAGAGTACCGATATACTCATGTACACTGTCCCTCATAGAGGGATGGGTAGTTCATGGTTGGAAATCACTAAGTTCTGCAATGTTTTGTTTCTAAAATCCATTCCATCAGCATTTTCAGTCTTCTGAAATTTAGATGCATCTTTCAACCTAGGAATTCTAATGTGTAATTTATTTCCTCTGAGAGAGAGAGAGACTTATCCATTTGCTTGTACATCTTACAGTCAATTGTGTTAGAATTGAGAATATTTGGGAAAAACATGTGCTTAGGACATATGTGTATTTAAAAGCTATCCGAGTATCCAGCTATTCTCAGGTAGTTTGACCTAGACCAAAAGAGTGATGAACTGAGATTTTGAGAGAATTAACTGGAAGAGGTGAAGATGCAGTTTTGGAACTCTGCAAAATCTTGGAGGTTAGGAGGCAGAGTGTACATATTTTCACCCCTGTGCTTCCTTGATTAAGAATTTCCCTCCTTGACAGGGGTGGTGGCATGAGTCTGAAGTCCCAGCAATTCAGGAGGCTGAGGCCAGAGAATCACTTGAGCCCACAAGTTTGAAGCCAGCCTGGGTAGCATAGTGAGAGCCTGTTTCAAAATAAAAGAACTAAAGAAAAAGAAAAACAGATAACAACAGAAAGATTTCCCCATCATGTCCCCACTCAACTGAAAGCCCTGTGGGTACAGGTACCTTAAAGTATTTTCTCACCAACATATCTAAGAGTAGTCATTTAAAAACCATTTGTTGAATGAGTGAAAAATCTGTGATCCCTCCTGTTGGGCATTTTGAGAGTCTACCAATCTCTTCTGTTTTATAGTTATTAGAATGGGACTAATTTCCCACAGGTCACCCCTGCTCACTCTGGGGGAGTTCCTGGGTTCAGCACTGCAGTTACTAGGGCAGAAGTGAGAAGAGGCTGAGTCCTTGGGTCTGGACTGCCATAATCCTCCCCCAGACTCTGTGGGTCTGCTCACCTCTGCCAACCCCCACCCCCCAAAAGCTGAATGTTTGTCTGACTCCCAACTTCCCCAGGTAAGGGCGCAGCATGGCTTATCTGGAGGACCAGTACCTACAGGTCCTTTGAAACTACTCAGTCACAGGAGTTGAGCAAAAAGTCATTCTTCCCCCAGCTGAAGTATGATAAGGAAGACTTTTGCCTATTTATACCAGTCTTGTCTTTAAAGCAATGTGGCCTCAAATATCGCTCACCTGTGTTGGATTTGCCCTGGCATGTTTACTTAGGAAACCAACCTTTGGGCCAGTGAATCCAAAACTCTGAGGTGGAATCAGCATTTTCAGCAAGCACTTTAGAGTTTCCAAAGTAAATAGTCCCCAATGTACAATCTGATTATCATGACATAGTAGCACAGTTGTTAAGGAGTGGAAGTGCAGGATTGAGAGTGAGCTGCATTTGGATACTCATTGTGACCTTGAACAAGTTGATTGCCCTTTGTGAACTTCATCTGTAGGTTTTTATTCAGGAGAGCCCTATTTATTCCTGCTCGCCTGGCATTATTATCACAAGCACCCTCCCTCCCCAAGTATCATAATTTAAATAGTAACTAATGTATAAAATTTATTCATATTTTTCTATTAAAGGCACAGTAGCAAATACTGATGGTTGCCTACCAGTATTGATTCTCTTCTCCCCCAAATGTATTTAGCTAAAATGAGAGGTCCCAACCTCCCTTGCAGCATGACAATCTAATGAGCTGTAACAGGAGTTCTGCTTTTCTGTAAAACCTTTAAAACGCAAACTAAGCTGTCACGTGCCCTTTGCCCATCATGTATCCTCTCCTCCTACCTGAATGCTGGAGATGGAGCCATCTTGTTAAGATAAGCCAGTTAGTGTCAGGATGACTAAACAGGAGATTGACAATACCTAGATCTGATGGCTGCCACCTAATTTAGCTGAGTGGTTGCATAGTCCTGATTGCTTTCTTTTATACTTCCTGCATGTGAGAAAAATAGCCCTTCATTTGGTCAAGCCATGGTAACTTGGGTTTCCTACTAAGTAAAACCAAAGCTATTCCAAACTGATGTGCACCCATCTCTGGATGGTGTCATGAGGATCAATTAGGTTGTGAAGGATAATCACACAACATAGTGCACATGTAAGGTGCTAAATACATGGTCCACAATGACGAGGGTGTTTTCTTTTCCTTCCTAGCAAGGGCATGGCATTAGTCTGCTCAGGGAGGACTTAACAAAACACCACAGGTGAGGTGGCTTTAACAGCAGAAGTTGATTTTCTAACAGTTCTGGAGGCTAGAAGTCCAAGATTGAGGGGTTAGCTTGGTTTCTCCTGAGTCCTCTCTGCTTAGCTCGATAAGGCTGCCTACTTACTGTGTCCTCTGTGCGTGCTTGCCTGGTGCTTCCAGATGTGTCCTCATCTCTTCTTACAAAGACAGCAGTCCTATTGAA
Source organism: Glaucomys volans (assembly GCA_020662805.1). Classification (NCBI taxonomy): domain Eukaryota; kingdom Metazoa; phylum Chordata; class Mammalia; order Rodentia; family Sciuridae; genus Glaucomys; species Glaucomys volans. Next base: position 97,317 of record JAJEJO010003364.1, on the reverse strand, counting down.
TTAGGGACTCAATTTTATGACCTTAAAAGAAGTAATTAAGTGCTAAAAATTAAGTCCTGTGATGGTTAATTTTATGTCAACATGACTCAGCCACAAAGTGCCCAGGTATTTGGTCAAACATTAGGTACATTTGTGAGGGTGTCTTGTGGGTGAACCTAATATTTAAATCCATAGAATGAATAAAGCAGTTTGTTCTCCCTGATGTGGGTAGCACAATCAGTTGAAGGCCTGAAATGGAACAAAAAATGACCCTTCCCAAAGTAGAAGGAAATTCTTCCTCCGTGATTGTTTTTGAGTTTGGACATCAACTTTTTTCCTCACCATAGACTTCAACTTAAACATCGGCTCAGTCTGATTCTGATTCTGGACTAAACCATCATCAGCTTCCCTGGTCTCCAGCTTGTCAAGTCACCTTGCACATCGTGGGGCTTGCCCGCCTCCAAAGTCATGTGAGCCAATTCCTTAGCTATAGCTATAACTATAAGTGTTCTACTGGCTCTGTTTCTCTGGAGAACCTCAATACATGGCCCTATTCCAAGTACAGTCACAATGGACGTCCACAGTTCAATACCAGAGTTCTGGGTGCCACTCTTCAGTCTACAACAGGGATAGTCCTACACATTTCCCTGAGAATATGGTCCCATACTTGAACATGGTAAGTCATGTCTGCCTATGTGACTAGTCCTGCCTATCATTTGCGTTATTTTGGCCTGCTGGTAGTAAATAACCTTAGGCATTCCTTTACTACACAATTTAAAAACTGCCGACCTGATGAGATTTTGCTTCTTTGAATTGCAAAGGCATAAGAAAAAAGCTGATTCTTAAATAATACCACTGTAGCTTTTATGTCCCTAAAACTTCCTGAAAGGCATTAAAAACAGAAGCCAAATGCCTGTAAACATGTACATGCTGTCCTCAGGAAGACAATCCTTTTGTTTCCACTTGAGGGGCCCAAGTCAGTGGGGGGAAGTAAGGGAGGAGAAGCTGGGACCCAACCTGCAGTGCTTTTCGTCTGACTCTTTAAAGTCCAGCATTCATGGCATGTTATTTTGCTCACTTCTCTAGTTGGGTCTTTAGTGTTGTAGCACTCATGGAATATTTTGAACTCTTCAAAAGAAAAAATATTATCTTCTGCTTTTAAAATCTCTTCTTTTGACCATGTTCTTAATATCCTGCTGGGCTCAGATGCTGAATCTGCAGTGGTTGGCTCAACTAAGGCAAACAAAATGTGTTTTAAGCTTATTCACATGGCTAGTTTGAATCATCACATCTCAACAGGTCTCTGCAGTTATTAAAATAATGTACCTGAAAGCACATTTGAAATCATATTGACAAACAAAAGCTTCATGTAGGGATCATTGCTGATTTTAACTTGTAAAAGGATAAAGTTCAAGACCTTGGCCATTTAAACTTGTTTGCTGCGTCTAGGTTTGGAATGGGCAGAGGCAGGTGGGAGGAGGGCTGAGAGTGCATATGAATTGCCAGGAGAACCCTAATAAAATCAGACCCCACTTCACCTCTAGGCTCCCTACCTGATCTCATTAAGCAGTCTGGGCTGGTACTCAAGAGTCTTCATATTTAATATGTACCTTGGTGTCTAATGCGGGTGATGCAGACTGCTCTTTGAAAAACGCTGACATCCAAGCAGAGAAATAAATATAGCCAACAAGTAGATGCTTAAAACCACTGGTATTTAAATAAGTGTAAATGCAAATAACATGATGTTTTAAACCTATCTACTGGCAAATATTTCTCTAAGTGACAACACCCAACACAGGTAAAGACATAGCAGGTGGACACTGTCTTGCTAAATTGAGTAGGATGGAACCACATCTTTCCTGGGGGTGAATGGGGTTGGGGGTAGGATTTAACTGTGTATTAAGAGCTTTACATGTTTCCATGCCCTTAACTCTAGAGCACACTTGGGGGATGATATGGATACATAGTTCATGGCAGAGTTATTTACTATATGAAAAATAGAAATAGTTTAAGTATCCAATTGGAAAGATATTTGATTAAAAAGTTATGGTGATTTAATTGAAATATTATGCAAACATTAGAGTCATGTTGTAGAATACATAAAGTCATAACAAGATATGAAGTGATAATAAGTAAAAAATAAATATCTATAAAAACTATTTCTTTATACTTTTCTATGTTTTCTCAATCTCTATGATGAACATGTCTTTAATTTTAATAGTTGAAAAGATACTAATTAAAGTTAATTTTAAAAGGGGGGATTACCTTTGGCATCTGTCAGGCTGGATTTGCATTTCTATCACTGATGGTGTGTGATTTGGGGCATTAATCCCTGCGTTTCGGATTCTTCAACTGTAAAATTGAGTAAATGCTAACAGCATATGGGTTTGTCATGAGAATTAAAAGAGATAATTATGTAAATGCACTTGACACATAGTAAGAGCCCATAAATGTCAGATTTTGTCTTTCTTCCTTTTTATATTTTTGAAATGAGAAAAAGTACTAAACTCTCTGGCCAAAGATCAATGAAAAGGAATTTCTTTCTTTTATGCAAACCATGGAATTTCAAGTTATTTCTTTTGGATCCTTTTCTGGGAAAGGATTTCTTATGGCATGTTAGATACTATTAAAAGTGAAAACTGGAATTTGTGGTTGGCATCCTAATTGACTAATTGCAGCCGCTGGTCTTATTTGTTTTCCCTTTCGTCAGTTTTAACTGTTCGGCATATTTAAATACTTTTCCTCCTCCTACAATTTTAATAAACGAAAATTTTCTGATTCTTGTCTAGAGAGGCAATAAAGCTCAGGCTATTAAAGTTTTCCATCTCTTTAAAATCCCACAGAATACCAATACCATTTACAATTGCATCAAAAATATAAAACACCAAGGAATAAATTTAATAAAAGATGTGTCAGACTTCAGCAAAGAAAACTGCAAAACATTATTGAGAGAAATTTTTAAAAATAGCTAAATAAATGGAGGGATATGCCATGTTAATGCTTTGAAAGATTTAATACTAAAGAGAGGTCAATTTTCCCCCAGATTAATCTACATGTGTGTATGTGATTAGCTTGTATGTATTCTATAAACTAGAGTGTTTAGAGTAGCACTATTTGTAATAGCCCCAAATTGACAGCAACCTAAATGTCCACCATTAGTAGAAGAGTAAATAAATTGTGGTTTATTCCAAAATGGTATGCTGTACACCAGTGTAATAAGCCATCTACCATTACATGAAATAATATGGCTAAATCTAATCAATTTTATATGGCAACAAAGACACACATAAAAGAATATATACTGTGTCATTCCATTTATATCTAGTTCAGAGGCAGGCAAAATTAATCTGTGTCATTAGAAGTAGTATTGTGGAGGAACTAGTGACTGGGAAGGTGTTCAAGGGAAGTTTCTGGTGCTGACTTTGTTCTGTTTTTGATCTGAGTGCTGGTAACATAGTTGAGTTCAGTTTGTGAAATTCACCAAACTCTATCCTCATGGTGTTTATACTTGAATATATCTGAAACTTCAATAAAAAGTTAGAAAAGACCCTTTTCCCAAATAAGGTAACCTTCACAGTTTTGGGTTTTAGGATGGGACATATCCATATCTACAGTTTTTGGAGACCATAATTCAACCCATACAGGGGCCCAGATCTGTGCATGAAAACAAAGGCAAAATTCAAACCATAAATCCTAAATCTGATGAAGCTCCAGTACTAGAGATTTCTTTTCTTCCATAACAGTGGTCTCCATTGATTCTTTCACAGTCATTCAGGACATCTTCTGAGATATCTTAAAGCAGGCCAGGATCCAGTGAAGAAAAGGTAGGATGGGAGTGTGCTGACATCTTTCCTGCTCCTTGTAAAGGTGGATGCTGGTGTCCAGCCCAGATTTCCCTCACAATGCTGGTGCCCCCTGATGGTCCAGGACTAGAGCATTGGCAGCTAACAGCACACAGCACCCTGTTCCTCAAAGAATTGCTTTTGGCAGGATGGAAGTTGCCTTAATCTGGAGGTTATGCATCTCCCACCTCCTGTCAGAGGCCAAGGTCAGGCAAGAGGTGTAAATGGTGGCACATTTCCTGAAGGTAGGACCAACCCTGGTGCAATTGGTTTCCCAGGCACTACCTGTGGAACCATACTGAAGTCACCTGAGTTATTACCTGTTTAACGCCCCCCCCCCGTTATGTTCCCTTACTTTCTTTCTCTTGAGACTGCTTTCCCAATAAACTACATTTTCAAGAATGCCCATTTCACACTCTGTTCCTTGGGAATCTAACTAAGACATTAACTCTGTTGGCAACATCCTACCTTTCCTGCCCAACCTTGCTGCTTACAGCTTCATTTATGTGGCAGCTGTCCATGATCTCAAGGATGGGTCATTCTGTGAGCTTAATCCTATAATCCTGACCCTCAGGTTTTACTAACAAACTTTGTGAACACCAGCTTAGAAGATCAATGTCACTAATGTCAATGAAAGTGAGTTCCTGAGACCTGGAGCCCTGCTTTTGACCAACTACACGAGCCATAGGAAACAACACTTGTTCTAATGGTGGGAATGAAATTTTCAGTTCGTTAAATCCCAGGAAAGATTTTTCTTCCCCTTAAAATGTGATATTAGCTTCCTAATTATGCTTTATACAAGACAGTAAGAATAAAGAAGCCCTTGACATTTAATTCTATGAGCCAAGTGAGCTATTAGTCTGGCAGGAGGATTGTCCAGACATCTTGGTTAGAAGTAAATCAATGAATTGTTGATGGACCTACAAAATCATCAACATCAGCTCTTTTAAAGATAGCCTTCATTTTAAATATACAATATGCACAAATACTTAAAGATACACATATCACTACAGACATATTCTTGGAGTAAAACAAAACTGACTATAAATTTGGCATGCATACAGGCATTAGGAAAATGCTTTGAGGATCCAAAATCAGAGCTGGTAAGTGAGTGGTACCCTAAAAAGATGAATGTGTGTTGCTCTTATGTGTGATAGTCTAATTGGTGACCTGGAGTCCAAGACAGCAGAGCAGGGATGGAAACCCCAAGGCCTAGCATCTAGGAGCAGATGCCACTGTATCTGCTTTCACCAAAAGCAGAACCATCAGGCCTTAGCAATGTAGTTCTGGGAATCTGAGCAGAATGAGTTTGTGATTCTCCCTGCAAATCTGCTGGCACCAATGCAACCAGCAACTTCCAGTATCTCTTGTGAGTATCCTGATACTTATGGTCTTTGCCTTTCTCTGTAGTTATGCTCCTATACCATTTGATTTTCTAACACAAATCTATGTCCACATTTACTTTTAGCTTTAGATTCCACTGCTGAGGACCTCTTTCTGTTGGTCTCTCTCAGTTCAGATTCTAGGAAAAAATGCTGTTGTCTGTGCTCATCTGTGTGTGCCAGCCTTCAGATGCACTGACGTGGATCAGGGCAGAATCCCCAGGTCCTATCTGGCTGAGGTGGGGATTGACAGAGAAAGTCACTTGTCACAAATGATAGCTTCTCAAGGGTTGCCTCTTCCACATGGATGGTGGCACAGTGACTGATACATTTAGTGACTGCATTGTGGGATGCTCATCCCATGGTGTGGGAGAGGGGCCTGATGAGGCCAGAGTTCCTTCATTCCCATGATCCACCATTCCTGGGAACAAAGAGGGATGAAGTCTCTGCTACCATCATGTGATTTAAAACCCCCAGGCCCAAGCAAGGGTTCTGGTTCATTCCTCAACCCTGCCAATTAAATGCAGTAGGCCCTTCACGTCTCCAAGCCTCATCACTGGAGTTTGACTAGACCCACTTATTTATAAGGATTTTTAAGGTAAAAATAAATACCTCTATAAAACATTGCTTTAAATAATATTTAAATATATTAATAGAGTTGAATAAAATTGTGATTGCTCTGGGTTTGCTTCCTCAAATTAGATTTTAAAATATTATTCCATCGTGTATATATACCACATTTTCTTTATCCATTCATCTGTTGAAGGGCATCTACATGGGTTCCATAGTTTTGCTATCTTGAGTTGAACTGCTATAAACATTGATGTGGCTGTGTCACTGTAGTATGCTGATTTTAAGTCCTTTGGGTATAAACCAAGGAGTGGAATAACTGGATCAAATGGTTGTGCTATTCCAAGTTTTCTGAGGAATCTCTATACTGCTTTCTAAAGTGGTTGCACCAGTCTGTAGTCCCACCAGCAATGTATGAGTGTACCTTTTTCCCTACACCCTTGCAACACTTATTATTCCTTGTATTCTTGATAATTGGCTTTGTGACTGGAGTAAGATGAAATCTTAGAGTAGTTTTGATTTGCATTTCTCTAATTCCTAGAGATGATGAACATTTTTCTTATGTTTGTTGATTGATTGTATTTCTTCTTCTGTGAAGTGTCTATTCAATTCCTTAGCCCATTTATTGATTGGGTTATTTGGTTTTTTGTGTGAGTATTAAGTTTTTTGAGTTTTTAATATATCTTGGAGATAAGTGCTCGGAGGTGCATGTGGTAAAGATTTTCTCCCATTCAGTAGGCTTTCTCTTCATGTTATTGATTGTTTCCTTTTCTGAGAAGAAGCTTTTTAGTTTGAATCCATTCCATTTATTGATTCTTGATTTTACTTCTTGTGCTTTAGGAGTCTTGTTAAGGAAGTCAGGTCCTAAGACAACATGATGAAGATTTGGGCCTACTTCTTCTTCTATTAGGCACAGGGTCTCTGTTTTTGTTCCTAAGTCTTTGATCTATTTTGAGTTGATTTTTGTGCAGGGTGAAAATAAAGGTTTAATTTTATTTTGTTACATGTGGATTTCCAGTTTTCCAGGCACCATTTGTTGAATAGGCTATCTTTTCTCCAATGTATACTTTTGGCACCTTTGTCTAGTATGAGATAACCATATTTATGTGGGTTTGTCTCTGTGTCTTCTATTCTGTTTCATTGGTCTAAATGTAGCTCTGTAGTATAGTTTAAGGTCTGGTATTGTGATGCCTCCTGTTTCACTCGTCTTGCTAAGGATTGCTTTGGCTACTCTGGGTCTCTAACTTTTCCAAATGAATTTCATGATTGCTTTTTCTACTTCTATGAAGAATGTCATTGAGATTTTTACAGGAATTGCAATAAATCTGTATAACACTTTTGGTAGTACGGCTATTTTGATGATATTAATTCTGCCTATCCAAGAGCATGGGAGATCTTTCCATCTTCTAAGGTTTTCTTCAGTTTCTTTCTTTAGTGTTCTGTACTTTTCATTGTAGAGGTCTTTCATCTCTTTTGTTAGATTGATTACCAAGTATTTTTTGTTTTTCTTGAGGCTATTGTAAAAGTGGTAGTTTTCTTAATTTCTCTTGCAGTGGATTCATCACTGATGTATAGAAATGCATTTGATTTTTGGGTATTGATTTTATATCCTGCTAGTTTGCTGAATTCATTTGACTTCTAGAAGTTTTCTGGTGGAACTTTTTGTGTCTTCTGAATATAGAATCTTGTTGGCAAATAGTGATAATTTGAGTTCTTCATTTCCTATTCATATCCTTTTAATGTCTTTTGTCTGTCTGATTGCTCTGGCTAGAGTTTCAAGGATATGTTGAATAGAAGTGGTGAAAGAGGGCAACCCCATCTTGTTCCAATTTTTAGAGGGAATGCTTTCAATTTTTCTCCATTTAGAATGATGTTGGCCTTGGGCTTAGCATAGATAGCTTTTATAATGTTGAGGTATGTTCCTACCTATTCCTAGTTTTTCTAGTGTTTTGAACATGAAGAGGTACTATATTTTGTTAAATGCTTTTCTGCATCTATTGAAATAATCATATGATTCTTTAAGTAAATTGATGTGACAAATTACATTTTTTGATATCTATATGTTGAACCAACCTTGCATCCCTGGATGAACCCCACTTTATCATGGTGCACTATCTTTTTTTCATTTTTAAATTTTATTCATTTTTTATTTTTATTTTTCACTATTTTTTTTTTTTTTTTTTTTTTTTTTTGGAACCGGGGATTGAACTCAGGGGCACTCGGCCACTGAGCCACATCCCCAGCCCTATTTTTGTATTTTATTTAGAGACAGGGTCTCACTGAGTTGCTTAGGGCCTCGCTAAGTTGCAGAGGATGGCTTTGAACTCGTGATCCTCCTGGCTCAGCCTCCCAAGTCGCTTGGATTACAGGCGTGTGCCACCATGCCTGGCTTCACTATCTTTTTAATACATTTTTGTATGTGATTTGCCAGAATTTTATTGAAAATTTTGGCATCTATATGTTCATCAGGGATATTGGTCTGAAGTTTTCTTTCCTTGATGTATGTTTGTCTGTTTTTGGAATCAGGGTGATACTAATCTTATAGAATGAGTTTAGAAGGGTTCCCTCCTTTTCTATTTCATGGAATATTTTGAATAATTTTTCTTTGAAGGTCTTGTAGAACTTGGCTGAGAAACTGTCTGGTCCTGGGATTTTCTTGGTTGGTAGACTTTTGATGTCATCTTCTATTTCATTGCTTGAAATTGATCTGTTTAAATTGTGTATGTCTTCCTGCTTCAATTTGCATATCTCATGTCTCTAGAAATTTGTTGATGTCTTTGAGATTTTCTATTGTATTTGGATATAAATTTTCAAAATAGTTTCTGATTATCTTCTATATTTCAGTAGTGTCTGTCTTGATACTTCCTTTTCCATCACGAATTTTAGTAATTTGAGTTTTTTCTTCTTTCTCTTGGTTAATGTAGCTAAGAGTTTATCAATTTTATTTACTTTTTCAAATAACCAACTTTTTGTTTTTTCAGTTTTTTGAATTTTTTTGTTTCAATTTCATTGATTTCAGCTCTGATTTTAATTATTTCCTGTCTTCTACTGCTTTTGGTATTGATTTGTTCTTTTTCTAGGGCTTTGAGATGTAATGTTAGGTCATTTATTTGTTGAATTTTTTTTCTTTTAATGAATGAGTTCAATGCAATGAACTTTCCTCTCAACACTGCTTTCATAGTGTCCCAGAGATTTTGATATGTTGTATTGGTGTTCTCATTTATCTCTAAGTATTTTTTTATTTCCTCCTTGATTTCTTCTGCTATCTGTTCATAGTGCAATAGTATGTTGTTTAATCTCCAGGTATTGGAATAGCTTCTATTTTTTATTTTATCATTGATTTCTAGTTTAATTCTGTTATGATCTGATGGAATGCAGGGTAATATTTCTATTTTTTGTATTTGCTAAGTGTTGCTTTGTGTCATAAGATATGGTCTTTTTAAGAGATCTGTGCACTGAGAAAAAAGTGTATTCGCTTGATGATGGATGAAATACTCTATATACATCTGTTAAGTCTAAATTATTGATTGTATTTTTTAATTCTATAGCTTAATTGTTTAGTTTTTGTTTGGAAGATTTAGCCAGTGGTGAGAGAGGTGTGTTAAAGTCACCCAGTATTATTGTGTTTGTGGTCTATTTGATTCTTGAAACTGAGAAGAGTTTGTTTGATGTATGTAGATACTCCATTGTTTGGGGCATATATATTTACAATTATTAGGTCTTGTTGGTGTATGATTCCCTTAAGCAGTATGAAATGTCCTTCTTTGTCCCTTCTGACTAACTTTGGTTTAAAGTCTGCTTTATCTGATATGAGGATGGAAACCCCTGCTTGGTTATGCAGTTCATATGAGTGATATGTTTTTTCCCAATCTTTCACCTTCAGACTGTGGATGTCTTTTCCTATGAGGCAAGTCTCTTGAAGACAGCATATTGTTGGGTATTCTTTTTTTAAATCCAATCTGCCAGTTTATGTCTTTTGATTGATGAGTTTAGGCCTTTAACATTCAGCATTATTATTGAGATATGATTTGTAGTCCTGGTCATTTTGGTTTGTTTTTCGTTTTTAACTTGACTTAGTTTCTCCTTTGATTGACTTTTCCTTTAGTGTAATTCTTCCCTATTGGTTTTCATTGCTTTTTTTTTTTTTTTTCCACTTCCTCCTAATGGATCATTTTGCTGAGAAGTTTCTGTAGTTAAAGCTTTCTAGTTGGGAATTCTTTTAACTTTTGTTTATCATAGAAGGTTTTTATTTCATCTTTAAATCTGAAGTTTAGTTTTGCTGGATATAAAATTCTTGGTTGAATGGTACAAAATAGAAGATGCAGAGACAAACCCACATAAATATGGTTATCTCATAACTAGGCAAAGGTGCCAAAAATAAACATTGGCAAAAAGATAGCTTATTCAACAAATGGTGCTGGGAAAACTGGAAATTCATATGTTACAAAGTAAAATTAAACCTTTATCTCTTATCTTGCACAAAAATCAACTCGAAGTGGATCAAAGACTTAGGAACTAGAACAGAGACCCTGCGCCTAATAGAAGAAAAAGTAGGCCCAAATCTTCATCATGTCAGCTTAGGACCTGACTTCCTTAACAAGACTCCTAAAGCACAAGAAATAAAATCAAGAATCAGCCTTAAAGAAGGATGGAATTATGGCATTTGCAGGTAAATGGATGGAGCTGGAGAAAATCATGCTAAGTGAAATAAGCCAATCCCAAATAACCAAAGGCTGAATGTTTTTCTCTGATAAGTGGATGCTGATCCATAGTGGGAGGCAGGTAGGGAAGAATGAAGGAACTTTGGATTGCACAGAGGGGAGGAGTGATACGGGTGGGAATAGGAAGGATGTTAGATTGAGACAGACATTATTACCCTACATACATGTATGAAAAAATTTTTTAAAAATGAAATTCTTGGTTGGCATCCGTTTTCTTTCAGAGCTTGATATATGTTATTCCAGGACCTCCTAGCATTGAGGGTCTGGGTTGGGAAATCAGCTGAGATCCAAATTGGTTTCCCCCTATATTTAATTTGATTTTTTTCTCTCACAGCCTTTAAAATTCTATCCTTACTCTCTATGTTAGTCATTCTCATTATAATGTGCCTTGGGGTGGATCTGCTGTAATTTTGTACAGTTGGGGTCCTGTAAACCTCTTGGAGTTGATTTTCCATTTCATTCTTTATTATTTGGGAATTTTTCTGATAATAGGCCATTGAAAAGATTGTGCATTCCTTTGATTTGTATCTCCACACCTTTGTCTATTCTGATAAATCTTAAATTTGGTCTTTTCATGTTATCCCATATTTCTTGGAAGTTCAATTCAGGGTTTCTTACCATCTTCTCTGTATTGTCAACTTTATTTTCAAGATTATACATTTTTTCTTCATTGCCTGAGGTTCTATCTTCCAAGTGGTCTAGTCTGTTGGTAATACTTTCCATTGAATTTTTAGTTTCATTTATTATTTCCTTCTTTTTGAGGATTTCTGCTTGATTCCTTTTTGTAATCTCTGCCTCTTTATTGAAGTGATCTTTCACTCTGTATTTTCTCTCTGATACCATGCCTTATTTCAAAGCCCAGTCTAACTATGTACCTTCTAAACTCCTTCTCTGACATTTCTTCTACTGTGTTATCTATGGATTCTGTTGTTGGAACATCTTGGTTTGTTTGAGGCACTTTTTTTTTTTTCATGCTTTTTGTGCTCCCTTGTTTTTTCATGTTTTTTTTTTTGTGTCTTCCCATCTAGTATTATAAAACTGAAGCAGTATAGTTTCTACCCTGTAGTCTTATAGTGTCCCTGAATGTTTCCAGTACTTCACCTTTAAGGGAGAGACAAATTTTAACAGCACTCAATGCCAACAATGTACACCCTTAAAGTAAATAGCTCCTATTAAGGTGTTTACAGTTTTTTCCCAATAAACTGAAATGATGTGTTCAATTATTGTCTGCAACATAAACAATAAGTTTGCTAAAAGGGTTAACCATTTTAAATGACAAACAACAAGGGAACAGAAGTAGTGTAGGATGTGATGTTTATGAGGGAGAGGGAGAGAAGATAGAGGTAAAAATTTATAGTAAGAGTGAAGGAGGACTTAATAGAGGTTGGCTGTTAGCATGAGAGAAGTGAGAAAAGATTCCAGGGAGACAGATAAGTGAGAGAAAAATATGTACAGATATTTTAAAAATTTTAAGAATACCCAACATAACTATAGTATACTATTCAGACATCCCATTCCTCAATAAATTGGTGGATGAAAAATATTTGGATTCAAAGATGGTAGAGTTGTGAGAGAGAGGAAAGGAAAAAAAAAGGAAAGTCTCAATGATGAAGTGAACAATTGCTTCCGTTGGCTTTCAAAAATTTTCTCAGCTTCCATTCTCCACCAATAGGTGGGGTTATCTGAAGTTTGATGGTACCTCCAGTCCGGTGGGTGCTAGGCCAGTTAGGTGGGCTAGCCAATAGCAAGATGCCCTCACACCCTTTTACAGTCTTCCCATCTATTTTAGCCAGCCCCTTCCATCCCTGTGCACTTCAGGTCTCACTGAGCTGGAGAGAGCCCAGTTTTCTCCTGTCCCTCCAACCTTTGCTCCCCAGGGGAGCTGCCCCCAGTCTCCAGCTTTCCACAGGCTTGCCAGACCCAGACTGGCCCACTGCTGCAGTCTGACAGATCTCTTCAGATTCCCCAGGCTCTGCTTTGCTGCAGTCCCAAGATCTCAGTGCTGTTTCAACTTGCACAGAGACCTCCAGGGATGCGTTCACACAAAGGAACAACCCTGCAAAGAGGCAGCCAGATGACATCCACTAGCACACCCAGCAGGAAGACCTCAGGTGCAACCAAATCCGCAGGTATCCTGACAATGTATCTCCAGCCCTAACTGGTGTCCTCAGACTGAGGCATTTGTGCCCCTAGATGATGGTAGTGGTGGTAGCAAACCTGCAGGCCCTTTGGCTCTGCACTCCTAGTCCCTGGCTGGTGTCTCAAGATGGCCTTGGGCAGGCAAAAGGTGGGAAAACCAGCAAACAGCAGGCAAATGAGTTGTCTACATGCAAAAGGCAGGTGATATGCTGGGCAAACAGTGGGTGATCTCGCCAGATGAATGCAGGTGGAGGGGAGGAGGGCTGAGGCAAACAGCAGGGGATTGGTCGGCAGTGATGGCTGCCCCACAGAGAAACAGTATTTCCTCTGCTTAAATCCTGAGTCATGGAGCAACAAGGAATGCAGCCTCTAGTTCGCCATCTTGGATGCCCCCTTGTTTTGATTGTTTTGAGTTGCCTAATCAGTCTTTGGTTATTTCAAAGACTGGTTTGTATGTTTACATTAAAGATTTACTAAAGGGGATAGGATTTTAACTTATCATTTTCTTGACTTGATTTGAAGGGGATTGTGACCTTATGGGATCAGTTCCTTGAAAGAAAAAAGGATCTTGTCTAACTTTAAAACCTTGGGTTCTATCAGGGCAGCACCTATAACACTACCTAGTAATCATCTCACATTTGTGGACTTGGAATCAAAACTAGGGAGCCAGAGACAGACACTTGTCAGATCCAACTTCCACATCAGGGGAGGATAAACCAGAAGACTTCTCAATGGCAATTCTCTCTTGATGATGTAAGACATGGTCCTGGGAATCTTCTTCCTATATCTCTTGGAAGGTTGTGATGTTGTCTGTTACAACACAGAGTCCAAATTTATTTTCTGGTCTCAGTGCCAGTGCTTTTCCTGAATTACTGGCTTACTTTTGAGTCCTTTACTTTTGAACTCTATGAATTATGCCAGTCAATTATTCTCAAATGTGTATGTTGGTGTTCTGAACAGGACAGATCTGTGCAGGAGTGTCTTATGCATTTAAGGTGTTATGATTTAGATATGAGTTGTCTCCCAAAGCTCATGTCTGAAGCAATGCAAGAAAGTTGATGGGTGAGATGACTGGGTTATGAGAGCCTTAGTCTAATCAGTGCATTAGGATTAACTGATGTGGATTAACTGGGTGGTAACTCTAGGCAGGCAGGGAGTGACTGGACGAAATAGATAACTTGGGTCATGCCTTTGGGGTTTATATTTTGTCTCTGGTGGAACTCTTTCTCTACTTGTTGGCTGTCATGATCTGAGCTGCTTTCCTCGGCCATGCCCTTCTGCCATATTCTGCTTTACCATAAGCCCAGACCTATAGTGTTGGCTACCATGGCCTGAACCTCTGAAAACATGAACCAAAATAAACTTTTCCTGCTCTTTGTTGTTCTTGTCAGGTCTTTTGATCACAGTGACAAAAATGCTGACTTAAAGGAGTATTTATTTTTCACGATCTCCAACCACAAAATACAAGAAACAGTCCCAAGTCATTGTGAAAAATATGAATGTGTCCTTATAATTCCTCCTTCCCCTCCTCCAGCTGGGTGGCATCTGGAGATGACCATGTCTTTCTCTTTGCTTTGACTCTTAGTCAGCTCAGAATTAAATCTGATTAGGTGCCTTCAAGAATTATGCAGAAAATTAAATTAAAAAAAAAAAGAACTACACAGGATCTCATAGCAGGCAAATATTGTACCATCCTTACAAAGATATATTTAATTTTCTTTCTTTTCAGTTCAACTTCTTCACCCTTTTTTAAACTCCTTTTTGCATATTATTTGCAATTTGCAAGACTCTCCAGATCATTTTTATTTCTAACAAAATGGAGTCCAAGTAAACAAATAAACTAGTATGAAATTATTTGAATAGTGTATGTTGTTTGTAGATGCTTTTCTTTTATATGCAACATCTGTGCCACTCTTTAGCTTGAGCTTTACTTTCTTAAGATGTTTTGAGAATACATTCGGTTGTAGAAACACATCTGATGTCGTTTGTCTGTTGCACCTAGCACTGCTGTGAGAGAGGCTGTCTGCATGCTGATGATCTCAGTCGTAAAGTGACTCTTCAGAGATGATCTGTTGGATATGTGCAGGAGAAATAAAAAAGGAAATCCGATTAAAGAAAGAAACAGCAGCATCTATCTGTTGAAACCCACTAGCCTGGAAGGAGAGGGAGAATAAAGACACACAGCCTAACTCTCAAAACCGCAGGAGAACATATTCTGGTTAGGATGTAACTCCCCAGACATCTGTTGGTGACATCTACAGTCAGACATGCATCGTTGGAGGGATCTGTAAATTATATGGGGGACGGTTTAATGATCTACAAAGCAGCACATCCAGCCAGCTCAGATAACATCTTTGAAATAGGGCAAGAGAATTAATTTAGGTGGGAGGAGAGTGGGGCGAGATGGGAGAATGAGGAAAGGGCTCTCCAGGAGGGACCACTCGGAGGCAATAACCTTGAACACAGGGGTGGGATGAAGTGTGTGTATTTCAGGGAGGATTAAGCAGGAGACAGGAGGAGGCTAGCACAGCTTAGGGAACCAAGGAGGAAATGGTCCTTTTAAAGAGACAAAAATAAAAAAGGAAACTAAATTTCAAAGAACAGAAGCAAGTTCCCCCTTTTCTTTCCCTCCCATCCTTATTTAAGAGAAATAGGCAGGAAAGGTAGCAAACTGTTATAACTCTAAATGCTTTCTTAAAAATAGTCTACAATGATGTTGATGCTTTCAAACTTTTACTGTGTTGAAATATTTTCTGTTTTCCAAGTGAAATTTGTGCAGTGATTCACTATAATGTGATTTCCAGGAGGGTAGAGGATTTTGTCCTGTTGTTCTCTCTTATATTCCCAGAGATAATACACTTTCTTAGGGAAAGAACTTTATTTGGGGGAAATACCTTGATAAATCACATGGGATGGGTTGGGGTGGAGGAGCCAAGCAACAAACAGCAAAAGGCTTTAAGGAATAAATTCGAATTTAAAGGTGAAAGTGGGAGGTGGGTAGTAAAGACAAGGGAAGGAGAAGAATGGAGACGCTGAGAACAGAACCCAATATGAACAGTCATGATCTGCACTCTTAAATTAGAGGCTGTGGGGGACTGCTTACCATGATCCCCGATTTGCCAGTGAAAATATCTCCAAGGCACCTTCCTTATGTGTGAGATTGGGAAGGGTGTCAAGGGGACAGGGGTCAAGATGACCAGGAAAAGAACACCTGCTTTTAAGAAGTCTAGGAAATCTTGGGGGAGCTTATTCTTCACCATGGTTACAGAATGGGGGTTTTGTCGATCTGGTCTGGATATTGAAGGGCTGTTGCCATTGGGGATGAAAACATAGCTGTTAAGGATGAAAAGAGACACCCCAGAACTCAGCTCCCTGCCCTTGTCCCCTTTCTCTCTGTACTCCATTTCCCTTTAGAGCTATTAACTGCTGGGAATGAGGGTAAGAAAGTTGGAGGGGAGGAGGAGGTAGGAGAAGGTCGCAATGGGAAGAGATGAGCTGAGGAATAGGGAACCAGGGATTTGGATCCAAGACCAAGGGATGTTCCTCAGGTAGCCATATCCCCAGTTCTTAAAATCACAGGTACTTATTTCCTTATCCGTACAAAAGAACAAAGGCACCTTCCCTCCAGGGTGGTTGAAAGATTTACATGTATTTGTGTTAGAACTACAATGTTGCTGCAATTTCAGCGAGATCTGGGGCTACCTCCTGCTAAGACCCACTCCTGCACCCCAGTTCAGATATGTGAGCATTGGAATTCACGCCTTAGGCTCAAACCCAGTGACTTCCTTCCCTTAATCATCCATTAGGGGATCACTTACAAATTATCAGAGCAGCAAATATCAAAATCTTATTGCTGAATTATACCTAAAGCATATTTCTTAGCAACAGCAACAAAATCCCTAGCTGCATATCATCTGTGGTGGGTACCACTCTTGTCAGTTAACTGGCTCATGCCCCAGAATGGTACTGGCTTGAGAGTCCTCTTATCTTCCTCCTACAACACTTACCTGTTTTGGATCAGAAGGGTCAAAACTGCCTACAGTGAGTAAGAGACGTATGGGAAATATCTTAACTGAATGACTTCAAATAGGCCCTGGAAGGATGCCTGATCCTTAGAGAAGATGCAGACCTGAGACCTGACATAGAGGAAAGCCCAGGGCTGTGGCTGTTGGCTTCAGGCAGCTCTCTCCCAGGCTCCTCCTGGATGTTCAACTTTCAAGTATGGCTTCTGGCAATGCGGCTTCAAAATTTCTCACCTGAGTGTGAGGGAGCTAATCCCCAAACCCTGCTCCTCACATCAGTGTTAATCTTCTCAAAAAAACATGCTAAAGTAGTTGGCTTGCACCTCAGGCCACTCATTTCCCATTCCCTCCCTCTGAAGGAATCAAGTAGCAGAGAATCTGGCTAAGGGGGAGAAATCAGAAGCCAGGCATATGCAGCAGAATGGGAGCTTAGAGGTCACCTAGAGGGGTTTGGGGGCCCGACTCCCATTTCTTGGCACTCAGGAAGGGTCAGTGGAGAAGCACAAAGTCATTCACCTATTACTAGTTCAATTCACTCATTCATTTGTTAAGTCCATGAACCAAGTCAGCCACAGATACCCAGCACACAACTTGAAATAGATTATATTTCTATTAAAGACTTCACAGTTGAGAAGCAAAATTTTTTCCCCAAATTGAATATTGTCCTGCAAGTTACCCCAGGCAGTTCATTCATTTATTGGTTACTTACAACATGGCAGATACAGTGTGAAGCTTGGGGAATGATTGTTCAAAGGGTATCATAGGAGGGTGGACATCTAACACCTCACCTAGAGCCTCTCCTGACCCCCCGCTTCCATGCTCCTTTCATGACTGGAATCCATACTTCCCTTACCACCAATGAACCTCACAGGAAAAAGCAACTGAGGGGTAGTGAAGGGCCTGGCTGGCAGTGAGCTGGGATAAGCCACCATTCTGGGCACATTGACTTGAAGATGAGTTCCCAGCGGGATATAGACAAACAGTTGCCCTATTCCTATTCCAATCTTGACAGGAGACTTGGGCAAGCTTGAGGTGGACAAAGGAAAGGATTGGTGGTGGTGGAGGTGGTGAGAACTAGATTTACCATATAATTAAATATCTTTATAGTTAAAAAAATTTTAATTTGATCTCCATTTCACAGTACTATAGGTTAGCGTTTTCCAAACCAGGTTTGAAGAACACTTGTATCTCCACAGAAAAAATTTTAAAGTGTTTTATGTTAGTCTTTTGATCTATCAGTTAAATGAAATCAAACTTGCTTTCTTTTAACTGCAGGATTGCTCAGTGCCTTGACTTTGTGAGGGTGCATGTCTCCAAGGATGTAGGGATTTTCAAGCCTGCTTGTGTAGGATCTGTTGAATTTGATGAGTGTCTGATGTTCAGAAGAATATAGCTTGTGAACCCTGGTTTGTATAAGTCTGGTATTTCAGCAAGTTTTGGGATACTAGTGTTTATAATGAGTGGTATGTGTCCCCTGAATTGTCCTGGAAAAAACATGTATTAGGTGCTTCACACATGTGCAAAACAAGATGGCCTGGGTCTTGGTGGAACCAGGAAAAGCAGGGACTGGGTGACTTCCTTTAGCCTTTCCACAATAGTGGTACAGGACAGTTGAATCCCTGCCTTTGCAAGGGATCCATCCAGTGTACAGCAGTGCCTGTCCATCTCACAGCCTGCTGCTCTCCTAGAAGCCATATATATTCTTTGCTAATCCTCAGTGGTACAGGCAGACAAGGGACAGGCAAGAGCAGGGACGTGTCCCCAGAAATTTGGCAGGGTGCTGTTTCCCCAGCTGGCCTGGATGTCTCAGTCAGGTGGTGAACCTGCCTCCCCCAGGCTAATGGACCCACCTTTGGGAGCATGGGCTGAGTCTAGATGGATCTCCATGATCACTGCTGGGGTGGCAAAAGGGAGCACATGCCCGTCAATGTGAGGCTCTAAGAGTAGGGACTTCACATGTACATATTTCAAAACTTATAAGCTATTGACATCAAGCTCTCTGTTTTACAGTTGTGTCAGTTGATAGAGCTTGCCAACCTCTTTAAGTCTCAGTTTCCTATAAAGTAAACATTAGGGTCCAGAGAAAGAAACACTAATATTGAGCACCTGCATTTTGTCACAGGTTATTTTCATACTGTCTAATTTAGTATTTCCAGGACATGTGATGGAGATATAATTGATTGATTCCCAACTTCCAAAGGACGTACTCAAAACTGAGATTGCGTCTTTTCAACATTTCCACAGTTAGTGAGCTAGTAAGTGATGGAAACAGAGTTGGGCATTGTTTTAGTCTTCTTTTTTGTCCCTGTAACCAAAAGACCTGAAAAGAACAATATAGAGAAGGAAAGTTGATTTTGGCTCACAGTTTCAGAGGTTCAATCCTTGGTTGGCTGAATCCATATGGAGCTCTGGGTCCAAGTGAGGCAGAATATGATGGCAGAAGGTTGTGGTGGAGAAAAACAGCTCAGGACAGGGCAACCAGAAAGCAGAGAGAGCTCCACTCACCAGGGAGAAAGGGGAAAGTTCAAAGGGACCTCCCTGCCCTCCCCCCCAGACCTATCTCCTCCAGGTACACCCTACCTGCCTACAGTTATGGCCCAGTTAATCCATATCACTGGATTAGCCCACTAATGAGGTTACAGCTCTCATAATATAATCACATCACCTCTGAAAATTCTTGCATTGTCTCACATGTGAGTTTTTGGAGGACACCTCACATCTAAACAATAACAAATATTAACCATGTTTGGTACTTCTTCTCAAGTTCTTTTTCCTCTACCAGACATGAAAGAAAGATTTTGTTTTAGTTTCTTGACATAGTGGTTGGTTTTCTTTTTTTCTTTTTCTTTTTCTTTTTTTTGGTGGTGGTGCTGGGGATTGAACCCAGGGCCTTGGGCATGCAATGCAAGCACTCTACCAACTGAGCTATATCCCCAGCCCGACATAGTGTTTTCTTAAGAAAATCTTTGAGGAATGGCAAAACTGGGGTTAATCATCCTGGTCTGTGGATTTTTGTTGATCCTGACTACTGTGCATGAGATGAACTGAATTATCTGAGAAAAAGGCATGCTTTGTTCAAAGTCTTTATGAGTAGGAACTTACTGAACCCTCTCAATGACCCTGAGAAATAGATACTATTATCCTGGCTTTGTAGGGTGAGGAAACTGAGGCTCAGAGTGGTCATGTCAATCAGATCCGAAAGGAGGCATCATTGTTTCGGGGCCCCTGCTCTTCCCTGCCTTTCTTGAGGCCCAGCTTTTCCTGGTCTCTTGTATTATTTATTGAGCCCTGACAGTTTGCCTTGTGTCGCTGGAAATGGGAGCCCTCAGGGCTGACTGTGATAGAAGTCAGATTGGCAGGAGGAAGTGGCATCAGGCTCTCCTGTCAAGAAGTAGTCAATCTAGACACCTGGCCCAGCTCAGAGGTGTAAAGCAGGAAGGGAGGCCATCAGGAGCCTGGGGCAAGGGAGAGATCTGTATCTCCCCTCCAGATGTGATGTTTACTCAGAGCCTTCATTGTGTTACTGCTTAGAAGGGGGACATCCGGGAAGGACAAAGGGAGAGGAAAAGATTTACTCCCTACAACAGTGAAAGTGCCAAGGGTTGACTTTTTCTCAGCAGCACCAAGGGACATTGCAAAAATCCTCCTAAAGGGAAACTCTCCTGGGGGTCGAACCAGTGCTGGGCAGGATACTACCCTGCAGGACATTGTTCATTTAAAACTGAAGGACATGGTGGTGCAGGGGCTGTCATGCACCTGGAATATGCTGTGAAGGGTAGAAGGGGGATTTCCCAAGCTTTCTTCTTTTTTGCTGGAAGGCATGTGACCTGAGCCATGAAGAATCCTTCTCCCTTAGACTCCCCCTCTCCCAAGATCTTGTTTAATCTTATTGCTGAATATCTCCTCTGGTTGATCTCAGAACAAACCAGTAGGAAGAGAGGGGAAAGTGCAGGTTGATTTTGGGATTGCACTTAAGCTGGAGAATGGGTTAAACCTGGGCTAGGGAACGCCCAGTGATAACTCATGTGCAGACACCAATTGATAAAGAATGATTCATGCGTTTACCCATTCCATTTACACACTCACCTATTCAACTCTGAATCATTTATTCCTTCAATGAAGTTTTTTTTTTACATTTATTAAGTGTCATTATGCCAAGCATTGGGGATGAGGATAAAAGGGCCATGGTTCTGTCCTCAAGATTCAGAAGCAATTAGAACCAACCCTATAGAGTAGAAAGACACATCTAACTGAAAGAAAATATACAAACTCCAACACAGACACCAAGGAGGGCATGACACAGGGAAGAGAGAACACTCTAGCAGGGAAGTCTGTTAAGGAAAGTCAGGGCAAAGCATCAGGATGGTGGATTCTGCACAAATCTAGCTAGATGGTTTCCATTTACTATACAGGCTGATGTCCAACTATGACGTAAGAGAATGCTTGTGATAGGGCTTTGTAGATGGAAAATAACCACTTTTCAAGTTTTAGGTATTATTTTATTTTCTTATAAGTAAAATTCCAAGTAAGCTGGGAGCAAGCTAGGGCTGAGAATAATGGTATTATAGGAATATTTCTCCCTCGAAGTGTTCTTTTCTATGTGCACAGAGGAAATGTAACATGAACAATACTGTCTTCTGTTTTGGGGTGCTTTTTAAATAATTTGGTGTTTTTCATAGTTTGCAAAATGACCAGGTTTTATTTTACTGATAGAACATTATAACCTTCACTTGAAAAAGAAAATAAAATTATGATAGTAATTGAATCCAACCTACATCTTAACAGATTTCTAAAAATGATGCTGAGAAATGATCTATAATTGTATTCAGCTCCCCAGAAGCCAAGATCTCTAGTACAATAAAAGGTTCATCCTAACCCTATCTTAAAAAGTTATTACTTCCCTTTAACTCTGTTAATGAGAATTTTTTCTTTGAGGTACCTGGGGACTCTTTGGGATTATATAATTACTTGAGATGATTAAGATACAATTAAAGTCTCCAACTGTATTCCACACAGTGGGAATGTGATCCACTCATCTTTGGGGGAAGTTTCCAAGGCTTTTTCTTTAACACCTCCTCACTTTTTATCTTGGCCAGGCAGGGTTGGGGGCATTATGAACATACTGAAAACAAACTTATTTCTGAAAAATTGCTAGTTAAAAAATTTAATCCTATCATATGATAGTGGTATTAAAAAGAATCTTCTCTGGGATGGGGTGATGTTATTTCATCAAAATAGTTACAGTAAATATCTGGATGTATTAGTTTTCTATTGTTGCTATAACAAATTATCACAAATTTAGGGACTCAAAGCAACACAAATTTATTATCTTAACAATTCTGAAGGTCAGAAATCCAAAGTGGCTCTCACCAGGCTAAAATCAGGGCTGCATTTTTTTCCCCCCTCTGGAGATTCCAGCAGAGGATTACCTGCTCTCTTGACTTTTCCAGTCCCTGGAGGCCACCTGCTGTCCTTGGCTCAGGGGTCTTCCTCCATCTTCAAAGCCAGCAATGTAGCATCTCTCTCATTCTGCTCCCATGGTCACATCTCTCTCTGATTCTTCACTTCCATATCCCTCATTCACTTTTACCAGCCCTTGTGATGACATGGGAACCACCTGGATGATCCAGCATAATCTCTCCTCCCCAAGGTTTTAACTTAAAACCCTAATCACATATGCAAAGCTCCTTTTGCCTTGTAAGGTAATATCACAGGTTCTGGAGGGCTAGGACGGGGTCATCTTTGAGCGTCATTATTCTCTCCATCACACTGGGTATGTATGTAGGTAATATGTGATTGGGGAGAGGGGAATTATAATGCAAGAAGTTTAAAGGCAAAGAAACTATAGACATTCTCAGCACTCAGCTTGCTCTTCCTAGTTAGGTCTTGAGGGTGTTTTGGATGACCCCTTTTGCCTTCACTATTCACATAGCAGACTCCAGGAGCTTAGGCCCATCCCAGGGTCCCAGAGAACACTGATTATTCCTCTGAGGTGGTATCTGTCCAACAGGCCCACTCATTTTAGAGAAAGCAGAAGTCCCAGCTAGGAAATCAGAATTCATTGAAGATTTGTTCTGCGCTATGTCATTTCCATACATAATTTTATTCAATTGTCTTAACTAACTGATAAATTGGGTACTTATGCCCCCAAAAGGAAAAAAAAAAAAAAAAAAAAAGCCAGAGATGTTAAATAAACTGATCAGGTTAAAAAAGCAAGTGACAGAGCTGGGATTCAAACTCCATTTAGTCTGGTTGAAAATCAGCTCTTTCCATACTTATATGCAGACTGTTTCCCAAAGACTGCGCCACTAGTCAGGGCAAAGCTTGGTCCTAATGTCAGTGCTTTTTTGTGTCTGCTGTGCTAATGCATCTCGTGTTGGATCACTGGTGTGGAATAAATCAACTGTAGAAAAAGAAGTGCATTGGGTTCTTCAGTTTGCCTGACAACCATGAAAGTTAGGGTCTAACTGAGGATCTACGAGTTTCTAAAAGTGTTTCTTTTTTTTTGGAATCTACTTGTTTCTAAATATCTGAGCCCTACTTTTTTTTAAAAAAATATTACCATGTATTTGCCATTAATTGCTATCAGGATCAAATCAGTCTGGCTGGGGACACTTCAGACCAACAGACTTGGGAGAATGTGTAGGCATTGCATATAAAATGAAATAATATGCCTCTTAGAACTCACAATCAGATTATAACAGGTTGATAATACCACTAATTTACACTAACGGAAAGTGCTGAAACCTCCTATTCTCTGAAATGATTAAGCTTCTGGTAACCAAAGGAAAACAGAAAAAATATTTTTATTGTGTAAAGAGAACAATAATACTCTGTGTACATTCCTTTACCCTAAGTGTGTGTGTATGTGTGTGTGTGCACGCACACACACGTGGGCACGCTGGGGGTTTATTTTTTTCTTTTCAGTTACTTTCTTCCCCTGGGCATCATTTCATGGTCAATGCATATGGCAGGAGCAAATAAAAAATAAAAAGAGCTGCAATCGTCAATGCAATGAATCCGTTTGAGATTCATTAACCCTGGAGTTGGCTTCTACTACCTCGGTAAAGTAGACGAATAATCACCAGGGCCAACACAAAGTCCTCAATGAATGCTCATCTCTAGAAAACCTGAGTCCAATCTTACCTCTGCACCCAAGGACTGTATGACTGTGTTTGGGGAAACACAGCACTATAATGCTTGACAGCAAAACCTGTGAGGGTGGGAAAGGGGAATAGAGAACCATTAGGAGAATCAGGAAGATGGGGCTGGGCAGAAGACACAACGTGGAAAATGAAAGCCCCAGTTAATAACTGATGGGGCTTTCAAAACAAACAGTTATGAAGAACAGGTACAGACACCCCTCTTTCTGAAATGACTGGCAAAGACTTGGCAACATCCTTTGCCTTCAATGTGTAGCCTGTAGAGCTCCTAAGGAAGCCAAGGAGAGTCAAGGTCAAGGTGAAGGATACACCAGAGCAGAGTTGATTACAGCCATAAATCTCACAACCTGAGCCATTTCTCCCCAATCCATTGGTTGAGAGCTTCTCAGCCCCTTTCATTATGAATTCAGCAACAACAGAAGCTTGGTTTTGATTTGCTTCACAAAATAGAAAAACAACATAGCAGAGTTAAAATGGCCACAATATTGTTTGATATTCTCTCTAAGCACAGTGAGTTCTATGACTGTTTCAACCAATAGTATATGAAAAAAGTGCTACTAGGCTGTTGCTAAAACTGGCTCTTAAGATGCAAGCGGCTTCCATTTGCTGTCTCCTGGGACCCAGCCACCATGCTGAGAGGAAGTTCAAGCAGCACCTTAAAGAGGGCCATTTGGAAGGAACTGAGGTCCCTGGCTATGATAGCTACACCTGAGCTACCAGACAGTAAGAGTGCATCATCTGGAAAGTGGGTCATCCAGCATGAGATGCACTGACCCAGAGGATGCCATGTGTATCAGACATGAGCTGCCTCCTCTGAGCTTCACCCAATTTACAGATTCATCAGGAAGATAAAAGACTATTCCTTTAAGCCACTAACTTAGAGTTAATTGTGCAGTTCTGCTGTCAAGAATTATAATGCTGTGGTTTTCCGAACCCAGTCATGCAGTTCTTGGGAGCAGGCTCATATTTCCTAGGGCTGAGAATTCAGTGAGGTCTTTGTGGTGACCCGAGAGATGATTCATCTACTTTGCAGGTAATAGAAGCAACCTCCAGGGTTAATGAATCCCAAACAAGCTTGTGACTCTTTTTATTTTTCCTTTGTTCCTACTGTGCACATAGAGCATGAAATGACCCCCAATGAAAGGAAAAAGGAAAACAAAACAAAACTCTAGTATGCACATGAGGCACACACACATACACACATAGGTATGTATAGAAACTGTTCTTTCATGCCATCATAGCAAACATTAATATTCAGTCATCAAACTTTTTGCCAAATGGAACCCAGAAAACTTAGCAGTACTTCAGTCAGTCATTGTCAGTAGATCAGAGATGACATATAAAATGAAGCCATTTGCTATCTCTTCATTGAGTGGTGAATGATGAAGGAGGATGGTATATGTATTAGACATGCTAAATTCCAAACTTGGCGGTGTTTTTGGTTACATTCCATTCTAGAGAGGTAGGATGGTACCTTAGTTGGGATCTAAGTGTCTCCCAAAGGTCACATGGTAAAGGCTTGGTCCTCAGCTTGCTGTTATTGGGAGGTAGTAGAAACTTTAAAAGTTGGGACCTAGTGGGAGGGTTTTAGGTCTTTGGGATGTCCTTGAAAGGGATTGTGGGGTCCTGGACTTTTCCTCTCTTTCTTTTGCTTCTTGGCCATCAGTGTGTCTTCTGCTTTACCCAAAGCAATGAGGCCAGCTGATCATACTCTGAAACCTCTAAAAGTGTGAGGCAAAACAGACCTTTATTTTTTTATAAGTTGATTACCTCAGGTTTTTCTGATAGTAACAGAAAACTAATACTGGTGACATCTATCATCTGGGAGTCTGCTTAAAACCTGATTCTATTAGGAAATTTGAAATTGTCATGTGCTTTTTCCTGGTTCACTAAATGGTGATCACTACTGACTTAGTGTAGGTGTCCCTGGAGTCAAGGATGATGCAGTTCCTCTTCTCTTTCCTTTATCATCTGAAACAGCTTAATGAATGTGTGACTAGTCATATCTAAGTGGCCCTACTGTAAGCAATGGCCTATATTCTTGTCAATCTGCTAGAGATATTCTACCCTATTGGCACCACCACACAATGCCTTGCTGTTGAACATACTTGTTGAGTGGATGTGGCCAAGCAATGAGGTTAGGCCCTCACATCTATTCCTACTACCCAGTTTCTACCAGAGTCTAGCAGAAAGTGGGTGCGAAACAAATTCTCATTAAATTGACTTGATGGTATTATTTCCAAAATAGTGGCTTGATGAACAAGTGGAATCTTCCCCTCCCTTGAAAATATCAATTCCAAACAAGCATACCAGAGCAGAGCTCAAAGCAAAAACTATTCACAAATTCCAAGTGCCTGGATCCATGGGTTTTAATGAAAGTCATTTTGTAGTTGAGAATGTTGTAGTAATTACAGGCAAGCTAATATCTCTGCCATATGGTTTGAAAGCAGGTCTGAATTCTGAAAACCACTATCAGCAGTTTTATTTTCTGCTGCTGCTTCTCAGCACCCCACCCCCTGCCTGTCTTTGTCTCTCTTTCTGCTTTTATCTCTCTCTTTCAACCTCATATTCCCTTTCTCCCACACCATTTTTCTCATATGAACATCCAGTGGTTCTGAGAAGTAAATGCAGTGCCCAGAACAGGTCATGACACACCGCCACCTGACCCAGTGTCAAGAAAGAGAAGCAAGGATGCTCTGACCTCCTGTGAATTGACCGTGTCACTTTGTCCTCCAAGTGTGGTTGCATGATTGAAAGAAAAATAATCCAATTAATCTCTTCGCTGCCGGATCACCCCAGTGCAGCACTTTTCAACCCTGGCTACACAAAGAATCACCTGGGGAGCTTTGAAAAAAGTACTGATGCCTGCCCTGCCCCCTCACCACTCTAAGATTGGATTCTGAATTAATAAGTTTGTGGTAGAGTCTAGATACCATATTCTATAAAATTCCATAGATGATTCTAATATAGAGCCAGGGTTGAGACCCCCGACCTAGAGTCTTGGTCTTGGATAAGTAGCAGTGAGATCTCATCTTTCTTCTACCTGTTGCATTTGGCAGTGAGGTGGTACAGGCAATTACTAAGTAATGCCAAATACATGAGAGCTACTTCCTTTAATAAAATTGACTACACAAATGTTTAACCCAAAATCCATTCATGAATGATCACAGTCTTGCAAAAACTCTAGGGAGTAACGGGGACTGGAGTTTTGTGAACAGAAGCTTAGATATTGGGATCATGGAACAGGTATATCTTCTCTCAGGTCTGGGCCCTTTCTACTGTATCACACCAACTTGCAATAATTAGGAGAAGTTCCTAAGTCTGAATTAAGACCTCCCTTCAGCCTGTCCTAAAACTCCCACCACAGGGATAATTGGCTTGGAGTAGACTACAAAACTGGGTGCCTTGTCTCTCACAGGCCATTGTGATGCTTCCCTACAAGAGAAGAGCCTGGAGTCTTTCTTTAGCAAATTAGTTGATGAGATTAGCTAATGATCGCTTTGGAAGGTCAGAGAGCCCTGAGGCAACAATGAAAGGGGAGCTGTCAGGAGCAGGTTGGGAAGCACCAGCTGCTCACTCGGGCATCACAGAAGGCTGATGGCGCCTGGAGCCAGGAGGGGCCTAAGACTGTGAGGATTTGGAGCAGAGGTCCCATGTTTTTTGGAGACATGCCTGCTAATTTAAGACCAGGTGATGCGAAATAGCTTGGGGTATAGAAGAAGAAAATAACTACCAACTGTGAGTGAAAAGCAAAACAAATACAGCCAGTTAGATTCACCCAAACCTAAGTTTCCTGTCATCATCCTGCCTGAATCTCAAATTCCGACCTGTAAAATGCAAACAGTTCCACCTTTTCTGGATGTATCCTGATGTTGTACTGGGAATCAAATAAGATTGTGTGTGGAAATTATATATGGAAATTTGGGGTGCTTTGCCCCTGTTAGGCATTTTTTTGAGAGAGTCGCATTAGAGTATTGGAAAGATGAATGGACTAAAGGTCAAAAGGTCTGGCATCCTGTCCCACCTCCTTCTCTTGCTAGTCACAAGACACCAGACAAATTGCTTCACTGCTCCCTTTTCTGTAAAATGGGATAATAATCACCATGGAGATAGGAAATATCAATGGGAAAGCTTGTGGGAAAGTGGAAAGCAAGCTATGAGTTGCTATATAATTGTCTGGCTCACATGCCTTTCTAGACACATCCTTTGGACGGAATGTTTGTAGTGTGTGAGCCTTTGAAATGGCCTTCATAACGGTCTCACCATTCATAGCAGTTCCATTGGTAACAACATGTTGTCTTAACAGTCTTGAGACTGGCTTCTATTCCAAATATTTTGCCTAAGTTGTTTATGAAAATCTCATTCTCTTTGCCAGTGATTGGTCTAGGAATGAGCAGGTGACTCCAGCTGTGGTCAAGGAAGCACATGATGAAATCAGCCAAGGGCTTCTGGGAAAGATGTCCTTGTTCTCAAGAAGGAGACAGATGCAGGATGATTCCATTCTACCTGGATGCTGTGGTGCATGGCTGTGTCACCTGGAGCTGAAGCCAGCGTTTTGAGTCTCTGAGAAAAGTTTCCTTACAGTGTTGTGGATGCACTGTGTGTAGCCAAGGAAAGTCTCAGGAAGAGTCCAAGGCCTTTCTGAGACATAGAGATTGAATCAACCACCTCTGAAGCCATTCTACTTTTAAACTACTTGTTTCAAAACAAACAAACAAACAAACAAACAAAAAAAACAAACAACAACAACAACAACAAAAAACCCACAAAAATTTACATTTTAAAGCCTGCTTGAGGTAATTGAAATTGCTGGAGCAAAGGTGTCTTGACTGATACACCTGGTAATTTCACCTATTGGTCATGTAATTCTTGATGCTTATGTTTTCTTAACATATTGCCTTTGTAATATAGCTCCCATCCTCCCTGTTATAAAGGCTGATGATTGTTAAAGGTAGTATATCTGGCATGTCTCAAAACATTTAATGAAGAAAATGCACATTCTTCATTGCCTCCCTATCTAGAAGGAGTCACAGCTAACATTGGGGTCAATTTTCCTTGGTGTTGGCTTTAGCATGATTTTACTTTTTATTTGTTTGGTATGTTTGCAGAGAGGAGGATGAGGCTTACAGTGGAATTTGTGGCTCCTGTCCTGGATGGGATGCTGAAAAAGAGGTAAGGATGAGTGCAGATTTGTGGAATTCTTGTTGGGAGGAAACAACAAAGAGTATAAAAGGTTTGGGAGGAGAGAGAAGAGGAGAGGAATTTCTTAGAGACAAATGTAGCCTTGAGGGTTTTCTGTTGGGTCCATGACTCTTTTGCTGGCTTTCCCTGCCTATAAAAGAAAGTGCATCTTTCCTTTTCCATTCCCTTCTTCCCCACGGACTCAGCCCAGTAGAGGCTCACCCTGACCCCTCTGTCTGGAGAAGGCAAACACTGCAGCCCTCTGGCGCCTTGCATATTTTGAGCAGCTCATCCAGATATATCTCAGTGATCTAATTAATTGAGGTGAGAGCTGTGCTTCCAGGAATCAGTCCGTGAAGCTAACACAGATGCTTAGAATTCAGACAGGCAAAAATTGCAAGACTTGGTTTATGGCTGAGGTTAAGCTGAGGACCTGTGAACTGTGTGTGACCCACAAATATCACAGTGTGTGGTTTAGGCACTATGGTAATAAAAAATTGGGAGATTTTAGATACACACCTAGATTTCAGTTTTGTCTTTCTTTTTTTCAAGTATGAAGATACAGCAATGTTGATCTTGTACTTCAACATTGTAAGACATTAGTGGAGGTGAACTGGCTGCCTCTTCATCCAGGACATATGCTCTTGTGTTTAGCACACTCACATGAGGTCTGCTAAGTATTGACAGTCCTACTGTTTCACTTATTTCTATGACCAGCCTGGCTCTTGCGGTAGAGATTAGAGTTTTCATTATTCAAGGTCCAGTGCCCCGGTGACAGAGAGGTTTCATTTCACTTGCCAGATTTGATCAAGTGGTAATGGTTCCTGAAGGGCTATGTTGAAAAAGCTTCTGGGGTTCATTAGAAAAGACCCATTATTGATTGGTGATGTCTGCCCATGGGCACCAGATGGGGATTCATTGTCATCAATAGTTTAAAGGTTCAACCACTAAATATTTTGAAAAGACCTTTAGAGGACTTCCAGAATTGTGTTGGAGAAACAGTGGAACAGGCCACCTGAGTTCTAATTCTAATTCTTCCACTATTTCCCAGGAGCAGGATGGTCAGTTCTTCTAGTTCCCAGTCTCCTCACCTGAAAAATGGTAGGTTTATCCTGTTTCTATCTACATTATAGGGTTGCCTTGGGAATTAAATGTGATACTGCACATAGAACAGCTGGGATAACATTACAAGTTTTGCTATCATTGTTCTCTTGTATTGATTTAGTTTAAAATCCTTCTCGAGACATGCTTATTATTTAGGAGCTCATTATTTAGGAAATTGGCTTCTTCCCAAGACAATTTAGAGATGTAACTTTTCTTTGTTTCAGCTTTTGAGTTGCTTAGAAAATTCTGCATTTGTTCTTTTATCTGAATATAGAGCCAGGAAGAGAATCTATATAGATGAGTCTGTATGGGGCTTATTTCTTCATTCTGAGAGTTCAGCAACTTTGGGCTCTGACTAGTCCTTCCCCACTCCTACTGGATATAGTAATGATAATCATAGCAATGCTTATAATAATGACAGGAATAATTTATTCAGTACTTTCTCTGTGATGAGTCAGAATTCTCTCATTTAATCCTATGGTAAACCCATAAATATTACTGTCCCTTAGATTACAGATGAGGGAACTGAGGCTCAGGGAATTAAGTCACTTGTCCATAGGCCACAGCTTTAGAGTTGCAGAGCTCTGATAATTATGATCACCACTAGTGCTTTTTGAGCACTCACTTTGTGATAGACACTGTCCAAAGTTTTGACATAACTGTCTCATTTGGTCTTAAAGGTAGCCAATTTAGGTAGAGACTTGATTATCCATGTTTTTAAATCATGAAAAAACTGAGGCCCAGAAAGTTTAATCAGCTGCCCAAGGTTACACAGCTTGTGTGAGTCAGGCAGGAAGGATGATTTCATGGTCCTATTTATTTTGTCATCTTTATCTTGAGCTCAGGACTATGGGTCCTGAGTCTGTGCTCCGTCCACTGTTTTCTCTGTCCTGCGCTGGCTGTGGTTCTATCTTGAGAAGCTTTCAGGGAGAGAAAAGGAGACCAGGAGCAGAAAGAGCCATGAGCACACCTCTGGAGGAAATGACAGTTCAGAGGATCTCTTGTTGTCCATGGAGTCCTACAGGAGCCCCACCACTTGGGTGCCTTCAAGAAATAAATACCAGCAATGTAGTCATATGTAGTCAAGATTCACAGTTGGACAGTTATTTTTTTTCCCCTGATAAGAAAGAAACTGAATTCTCAGAATTCTATTTGAGAGGGAGAGCTGGAGAAATGCTTCATTATGGACTGAATGATTGTATCCCTCTAAACTCATTTGGTGGAGCCTAAATCCCCAAGGTTATGGCATTTGGAGGTGGGGTCTATGGAAGGTAATGAAGTCAGAGGGGTGGAACCCTCGTGAGTGGGATTAGTGCTGTTTAAGAAGACACATAAGACAGTTTCCTTGCTCTATCTCTTGGCTCTCTGCCAGAAGACACAGTAGGAAGTTGGCCTTCTGCAAACTGGGAAGAACATCCTCACTAGACCCTGGATCTGCTGGCACCTTCATGTTTGACATTTCTACCTTCAGACTATGAGAAATAAGTTCTGTTGTTTAAGTCAGCCTGTCTGTGGTATATTTATTATATTAGCTCAAACTCAGTAAGGTAAGCTCTTTCCTTTGGGGGGATTTTTCTTCAACACCTATTATAGCACTGAAGTGAGGAAGAAATACCTTGGTCTGTAAGATCTACATTGTGGATCTGGTGGAAGATCCCACCGTCATCCAAAGAGCTGCTACTTAGAATAATCTCTCTCATCTCAGGAATTGGAAACTGAGTTTGAGAGAGGTAGAGCTTACCAAGAACACACACACAGCTAGTTGGTGGGAAAGCTGGGACTAGAATCTAGATTTGCTAATGTCCACTTTCTTGTTCTTCATTGACATGTGGACAGACAAGTGGAACTAATGAAGAAATAATCATTGAGTGTTTACCATATTCTCTCCAAGCACTTTGTATAAAATAACTCAATTCTCTTAAGCATATTGGGACATTTGATTATCATTCACATTTTATGGTTGAAGAAACTGAGGTTCAAAGAGGTTAGAAAACTTTTCCAAGTTTGTATAATAAATAAGTTCAACTTTAAGCTCATGCTCTTAATGGATATGCTGTGTGGCCCCTTGGTTTTCTGTGATGGTCTGAAAAGACTCTGACTCTGGAAAACAATTCCAGGTAGTGGTATCTTCATCTTTTGGGGCTGCTTTAACAAAATACCAAAACTGGGCAGGGGTGCGTGACTCAGTGGTAGAGTGCTTGCCTAGCATGTGTGAGGCCCTTGGTTTGATCCCCAACACCACACAAACAACAACAAAAAAACAACAACAAACCAAATACCAAGACTGGATAGCTTGTGAACAACAGAGATTTATTTCTCACGGTTCTGAAGGATGGAACGTCCAAGGTCAAGGTGCTGGTAGATTTGGTGTCTAACTCTGACTTCACAAGTTGGAAGGGGTGGGGTGGGGGTCTCTTCCAAGCCTCTTTTCCATAGAAAAGAAATCTCATTCTCATGAAGGCTCTGTCCCTACAACCTCATCACCTCTAAATGTCCTCCACCTCCCAATACCATCACCTGGGGGTTAGGATTTCAATATATGAATGTAGATGCTCCTTAACTTACTATGAGCTATGTCCTGATAAATCCACTTGGATTGAAAATACCATAAACAATACACCTAACCTAGCGAACATCATAGCTTAGCCACACACTAAGCTAAAGTTTGGGCTGTTCATCCTTCTGATCATGGGGCTGACTGAAAGCTGTGGTTCTCCCCCGCTGCCCAGCATCATGAGGGAATATCACACAGAATATTGCTAGCTTGGGGAAAGATCTAAATTCAAAACTTGAAGTGTGGTTTCTTCTGAATACATATCACTTCCTCACCATTATGGAGTGAAAAAATCACAAGTTGAACTGTAGCAAGGCGAACTATTATAAATTGCAGATCATCTGTATTGCCAGACCATGAACAGCCAGACCACAGCAGCAGGAGAGGCAGGACTGGACTATATGTGCTTAGGGCTCCTGATGAGGGTCTCCTGATGCTGAGGTGAGAGTGATACTACCATGGGATTTTCTCGAAAAGAAATTGATCGGTTGATTCTGCAGTGGGTGGAGAGGTAAATGCTCTCAGTGAGGGTATTAATAAATAGAAATGCCTTGATTTTTGTGCCATGGCTGAAAAATATTTTCAATATAGAAATCTATGAAGATTTAATGACTTAATATCTGAAAGTTAGTTGAAGTACTTAGAAGGTGCTATTTAAGCCCAGGACATAAATTGTCTCAAATGTTGTTTTATGGGAAAGGAATCTCACCTTTTGGTTACGTGGCACATGGCATAATGGTCATCTGGACAATGCAAGAGAACTGTGTCCTCTGGAAACAGGTAGGCCTCCAGGTGCCTGTCTACTTGACACAGCTGAGCTTGCTGTGTCCCTCAGGAGTTATGTTTGGGGTGGGGTATATATGGTAGCTTCATTTGGAACTGCTGTGAGTGCAGGAACACTCATGGACTCTCCCACAGGCCACAAAGTGTGGGATGTGTTTGTGAATGGCATACCTGGCTGTGCAGACCCACAGAACAACTGACAGTGGGGATTGCTGAAGGATCTCTCAGTCCATAGGCCCAAAGTCAAATACTCTAGTCCATGTGGTCTTTAACAGTATTGTTGCCTGCCTTTCTCCCTTCCCTCTCCTTGCCTCTTCTTCCCTTCCCTTCCCTTCCCTTCCCTTCCCTTCCCTTCCCTTCCCTTCCCTTCCCTTCCCTTCTTTCCATCCTGTCCTATCCTGTCCTGTCCTGTCCTTTTGTGCTGGAGATGGAACCCAGGGCTTCATGCATGCTGGGCAAACATTCTACAACTGAGTCTCCAAAAGTCAGGAACTTCTCCCTTCCTCCCAGTACTTCTCACTTCCTCCCAATCTTGAACTTCATGATTGAATTTTTTTTCTTTTTTCTTTTTTTCTTTTTTTTCCTCTTTTTTTTTTTTTTTTTTTTTTTTGGTTGAGGGAGATCTGCTGTGGATAACCCTTCTTTACTACAGGCTTCCTGTGAAATCCTATCAATACAACTCACGGAGATGTATTTATTGTTTCTTGAGCCCAACACATGTGCTGAGTGGTTCATAAAATTAAAATGAACTCACTCTTCCTGACTGACTGTTTACATGTTTATAGAGTGCTTTGCTTTAAGAAAAGCCAATATGGGTATTTCTAAAATTGTAAAAACAGGTGCTTAAGGGATAAGTCATTTGTTTTACAGAAGGAGCCATCTCCAAATTATTTTAAGGAGTACATGTTTGACTATGTAATGGAAATTTAGCTTTGCTAAAATTTCACAGAGATCACTTCACATTGTAGTTGTTCAGAAATATTGTGATGATGTCACAAGTCCAGATGTGGTACAGTGTCAGGCACGTAAGCGATCAAGACTTAGTGCTTAATGAATGGATGAATCTTTCTCTAAGGGTTAGACTTATTTTCCCAGTGATCCATTAGACATCTCTGCCTTGAGGTCCTGTAGCATCCACAACACTTACATATGCATTTCTTACTTCTGTCCCTTAAATATCATGTCCCCAGTGTCCAGAGAGAGGGGACAGCCTGTGTTTGAATCTTGGCTCCCTTGTACTAATCTGTGACCTTAAGATGCTTATGAAACTTTTCCTGCCTCATCGTCCCTGTGATAATACCTACCTTGCAGGGTTGTTGTGAAGATTAAATTAAATTAAGAATGGTCAGCGCGGACCTGGCGCATACCTACCTCCACAAACTAAATGTTCACTATTATTATTTCCTCTTCATCCAAGCACCTGGTTGATGAAGCTAGGTTGTCAAGTTTACCTCATCCATCTTCTGCCAAGATCCATTCTGACTTCATCTCTTCCTGTTTTTGTTCACCCTAAGACAGCCAGAGTGCAAGATCTTGATTCCTTTGTCCTTCCAACACAGTTTGTGAAGACCAGGATGTTCCTTCTAAACTCGGATGATTCTCCTACCCCTCATGGGGGAGTCCACCTTCCTGTGCAGGGCAATCCATGCCTTTGATGCAGTGCTTCTGACTCTAGACCCATGTTTCTGCTCATGTCCAGCCATTTCTGGCCACACCTGGTCTCCATCCTGGATCCCACTGTCCTTGGCTTTGTTTCTTCTCTCTGGGATTCCCTTACCCTTCCTGGCTCACCAATACTATCCGAATGCAGGTTTCCCTGTCACAGCCATAGTCCTGCAGAAATAATTGCTCCTTCCTGCGTATCCCACAGAAAGTGATGCCTACATGGAGAACAACACCTGACATGTGATATTAATATTGTTATTTCTTTACCTGCCCCCCACCTTCCTTACTTTCCCCATTAGACATTAGTCACTTGTGGGCAGAAACCATAGATTGTGGGATCTTTTTCCATTTTTGTGTTACTAGGGCTTAATATATAATTCCAGCTTGATAAATTATTTTTCTGTTTTTCCTATTATAAAACTAAAATCTTCTCATGACCCAAAATATTGCAATAGGAATACATGTTTGGGATGTAAAAGTTCCCTATAATCTCTGCAATGGGCACTAACTGCTCTGGAGGTTTATATGCATCATTTTAGACATTTACCATAGAAATATTAACACATTCAAATGTTTTAAAATGGAATGGAAGTAAACAATGATGATGCTATCAAAAACAGTTTTATAAAAAAGAAATAAACTTGTACTATGTTGGTGGGACTTAAAAGCAAGTCATGTTTCTGTCTTTAAAACTGGATTCCATTAGAGAAGCAATGTTATTATTCTGTAATATCTTCTGTTTTTATAGGATGCCTCCCCATCATAATTTCTCCTTTCATTTGAGAAAGGAAAACACAAATGCACAAAGAGATGGCGGGATATTAATTTCTCTTTTGAACCTAAGGGAAAAGCAAATGCTTCTACTAAACCTCCATTTAGCTTTGAAGGCAGAATGATTTTTCACTAGGAACTCATGCAGAATTTCAAAGATGTTCAGCGCTGGTACCCCCTCTCTGTCTCATAAAGGCGGAGTGTAAATCTGGCGGGATCTGAGGGCTGCCTGCCTGCATTTCACAGGAGCTGGGAGCAGGGCTGGGCGGGCCCTCTGCCTGGCCTGGGGGTGAGGGCCATCTGGTCTTCTTTATCCCTCCCGGCTGGCTAAAGAGCTCTCTCCTTTCTGCTGTTTTCAGTGCTGAAATGATCATCTGATTTGTCACTTGTTCCCACTTCCCCTGATTGTCTCCTTGGAAGCTTACAGAGACTCATTCTGGAGTCTGGTCCATAGCTGTTTAAAGGCGCTTGCTTTAACCTCATAGTTTATTTTTTCTTTCCTTTTTTTCCTGAGTTCATTGTTCTCCAACACTACCTTGGCTGCCAGAGCCCTGCTAGTTCCTCAGAGGCTTGGAGGCTCTAAAATCAGCCCAAGGCGGCCCAGACTCCCTGGATTAATGTAAGCCATCCTGAAAGGCTGCCTGGCCAGGACCAGTGCTGCTTCAGGCTGGGACAGCAGCAGGACATCCTGTTTGAGTTTAGAAATCACTGCCCAGGCCCCTCCTCCCCACTCCCTTCCTCTTGCTGTCCCTCCTCTTGTCCACCAAAAAGACAAAGAAACCTGAGGAAAAATCTCTGAAACAAGAGACTTCTCAGGCCTTGATTGTCACACTGGCCTGGAGCCAAGGCTGAGCCAGCCTCAGAAATGACCTAGCAGGGAGCTACTGGAAGGCAAAGATCCCCCCAGACCAGGTCACCACCCACTCCCCACCATTGACAAATTCATTTGCTAGGCCTTCTTTTTTTCTTAAAGGAGAAATGAAAAGACATAGTAGTCTAGCTAGTATTAGAACTCAAGAATGTTTGTTCATATGTGTAAAGAGATGGAGAGAGTGTGCATGTAACGTGTAAATGTGTGCATGGGTGTCTGTGTGTGTAAGCAGGTTTACAACCTGGTGAGCGAAATTATTCCAGCTTGAAGGTCTCCTCGATTACTGAAGATGATGCTACTCCCTGCGTCTGTCCACAATGTTATACACTATGTACCATAAAATTTTATAAATAGTATCATGTTGCATGGATCATCTATATCATAAATATAACCACAAAAGCAGGATGAAGGAGCTTGTATGCCAACCATGAGGGAATAAAGGTGCTCGTTTATAATATTTAAAAAATGACAAAAAAGTAAAAACAAACAAACAAAAAAAAACACACCGCAAGCTTAGCAATAAAAGAAGTAGTAAAAGCACTCACAATATGCGGGGCTGGGGGAGTCCTTTCCTCTAGCTGAGGAGGTCTGTAAGAAACAACGGAAGTTTCTACTAATTTGAAAGTCTCCCAGCTGAGAAATAAAACCCCTCTGGCTTATTGAAGAAAGGTCTTGGCACCTTACTCAAGGGAAGTGAAACTTCGTTTTGGAAGTGGCCTGTAGATTTGTTACCCACCCTGCTTCCACCAGTCTTTCAGAGGCTGAAGGAATGGAGAGCCTGGAGTTAGAGATGTGGCTTGCATATATAGCCTAGTTCACAGCAGCAGATGAACAATGGAGGCTAATTAATGCAACGAAGACAGCAAAGGAGGAAATTTCAAGCAAATGACAAAGCCAGTCATTGAGCAATGTGGTCCTTCTTCTTCAGCCAGGTCCTCTGCTTTTAATTAGCATCAGGATGTTTTGGTTGAAGTCACTTAGGAGGAGGCTCTTTCCCTTGTCAGGTGTTGCATTCCAGAGTCAGATCTGGCCAGAGGAGTGGAGGCCCCATACCTCCTCTCTAGGCTGGAATCTCCAGGCATGTCTCCCTCTGCTCCTTCCATTCCTTCACTCGTGGCCTTAGAGGTTGTGGCCCTGTTGTGGGTACAGTTGGCATCTTCTGCTGGATCAGCTCCAGCTAGCTGTTGATTTGGAGGATAATTCTGAACGTGTGAAACACATCACTGGAATCAACTTCTAGATTTCCTTCCTTCCAATTGATTGGCAGGAAGCATTTAGCCAATCCATCAATATGTTAAGTAGGATGTCTTTCCTCTTTAGTTACATATATTAAGTAGTATTTCTTCAGTCCTATTTCTCAGGACTCCATAACTCTTTGTGATTTACAAGTTTCCTTTTATTTAAATGGCCAGGATGTACTATGTAATATGGACTGGCAGATGGCAAAAATGTGTTTGAGTCAGATTAATGATGGGGTTGTGGGAACCAGGATGAAGGATGCCATGACTATGGCAGCTATGCTGGTGGCTGCCAGGGTGCTGGGCTGAGCCTGCTGTCTCTTTTAGTCTGTAGAGTGGGGTGTTGGAGACAATGCTCAGGACAGGAGATGCTTTTCAGCAGCCATAATACTCTCTCACATCTCTGCTCCTCCTGTTCCTTCAACCTGGCTAACTCCAGCTTAATAACATTTCAAGGCTTAGCTTGGCCTCCCCATCTCTTCCCATTCCTCTTTACCCAGCCCTGTGCTGGGTTTAGTGGCTTATAGCTGCCTTAGCACCATGATATATCCCTCTCCAAGGACAAATGGTAATTTGGTTTAATTTTTATCTTAAGACTACAAGCTTCTGGAGGATAGAGATCATATAATCATCTTTGTATCCACGACCAGTTTATTAAACATTTATTCTGTGCAAGGCACAATGGTGGACACTCGATATGTTAGCTTTCTAGTATTGTGACAAAATGCCTGAGATAATCAGCTTATGAAGAAGAAAGGTTTAATTTGGCTCACAGTGTCAAAGGTTTCAGTCCATGGTCAATCAGCAACATTGCTTTTGGTCTGTGCAAGGCAGTATATCATGGTAGGAGCATGTGGCAGAGGAAACTTCTCACTTAATGGCAGCTGGGAGGTAAAAAGAGAGGGGAAGGGTCCAGGGTCCCAGTATCTCCTTCAAGGGTATGCCCTTCAGTAATTTAACATCCTCCTCTTTAAGAGGACCCACTTCTTAAAGGTTCTACCATCTCCAGTAATTCCAAAAGCTGGTGACCAACCCTTTGACACATGGGTTTTTGGGTAACATTCAAGATCCAACCTATAGCACTTCATATTTATTTTTTCAGTAAATTGTTTCACAATAGCCTGATGAACTAGTACTCTCTCATAGTCTCTGTTAGGAGGAAGCTTGACTTGGAGGAAGTAAAATAATTTTTATAAGGTCACACAACTAGTAGGTGGTGGAGTTGGGATGCAGACACAGGTGAGGATTCAGAGCCCGGGTGCTTGATCATTTCGTAGCCTGCTTCCCTAATGGACCCTCAGTAGACATTGCCGAGTTCAATCCATGCCTTAAACCACCAGTGTGTGGCAGAAAGCCCATTAATGCAGTAGTGCTTCAGGGGCAGAGACTCTGCACTTGGTTAGGAGAGCCCTTTATAGTAGCAGAAGGGGCTGGTAGGAGTGTAAGGGGGAACATGGACCAACAGATTTCTGTCTGCACTCTAGGTAGCCCTTTCTCAGAACCCCTCTTCCTGGGATTCCCCTCCTACCTGCTCACCACCAATGCAGACCCTCTCAGGCCCTAGAGGCAGCCTAACCTTCTACCAACCTCATGGACATTTCCTCTCCTAGACATTCTAAACCCTGCTGTAGACTTTGAAGGAAAGGAACCTGAATGCTAAACTTAGAGTTCAAGAAACTTCTACTTCCCTGAAGTCACCCAAGATAAAAGAAAACTGCTTAGTTTGGTCCCAAGCCAGCTTTCCCCAACTGCCTACTTCT
This sequence comes from Glaucomys volans, assembly GCA_020662805.1. Lineage (NCBI taxonomy): Eukaryota > Metazoa > Chordata > Mammalia > Rodentia > Sciuridae > Glaucomys > Glaucomys volans. Next base: position 57,572 of record JAJEJO010003364.1, on the reverse strand, counting down.
TACTCTTGACTTTTAAGCTGTGAGATACCCTGAGTCAAACCCCAGAGGGTGGTGCTTAGGAATGAGACTGAACTCCGTTGAGGAACTTTGAGCTTTCATGAGGTTCCAAGTTCATTTGTATCTGTGCTCCAACATTCTGCACATTCCCTGGGGGTGAGCTTGCTTGGACTTCCTTTGTGTGTGTCCTCATGGGCCTGACTTATATTAAACTCTCATTGAGATAGGCTCCTCCCAAGATAGAAGAACAAATATGTGTCTGACTACCTCATAGCATCTCCTGGCCTGGCAGGGTGACTTCTCTGTGTCTCTTATTCCACCTCCTCTTCTCTACCTCCTACTCACAAGGTCCCAAGACAGTTGTGACTAACAGTAGGGGAGAGAAGGAGATGTCAATTCCTTGGCCTGAAGGGGTCAAGGCCCTACCTCTCCTGGAATGCTTAACCTCTCTCCCTCTGAGCTTCCTTGGAAGCCACCACCGAATATGGTGTCCCTTTCTTAATACTAGTTGGCAACTGAAGCACAACACCTTCTCCTAGTTTGCTGAGGTGAATTAATGAAAAAAACAACAACCACCACAACAAAACAAGGCAGGAAAATGGAAAATACCAACATTGTGATAACACAGGACTCTTTTTTAAGGTGATAATGAAAGCTACTGGTATGGGGCCCTGTTTTGTGCTGAGCATGGGGAAGGCTTCCCACAATTGTTGCATGCGATCCTCCAGGTTACACCCAGTCCAGGTAGCTGAGGCTCAGAGATCAACTTGCTCAAGGCACCTGGTGGAGCCTGGTTCTTTTCAGTCCTAAATTCAAACTCTGTTGTTCTCATGTGCCACTTTCTAAGTCACCTGCTACCAGTATTGCTCTTAGACCTCAGCAAGAGGGATCCTTGCCCTGGGTACCAAACTTTAAAGGGACCCTCCCCATGAGATAAGGAGGCTAGCAGATCAAGGGACTGTGCCTACCCAGGACCCACTGTTCCCTCAACCTGGTTCCCTTGCATTTTAGACTATATGTTGAATATCCAGGACCCTGAAGTCCCTGACCAGAGGATCCTAGTTGGAGTTGCCAGAATTAGCTCAATAAAAATACAGGATGCCCTGTTGAATGTGATTTTCAGATAAATAGTATAAGTATGTCCCATGCACTATTTAGGACATATTTAATACTTAAATTTGTTCTTTATGTATCTGAAATTCAAACCTGACTGGCTGGCAATCCTGTATGGTTTCTGGCAACCCTAAACACACACTTCCAGGATGGGTGGGTTTACTCAGTGGTTATTTGGGTAGGATGTTGCATGTGTCAGTCACCTCAGGTTGCCATAGCAGGATACCACAGACTGGGTGACCTTAACAACAAAATTCATTTTCTCAGCCTTCTGGAGGCTAGAAGCTCAAGATCAGGATGTTGGCAGTTTTGTTTTCTAGAGAGGGCTGTCTCTCTGGCTGGTAGTAGGTGGCAGTCTTCTTGCTACGATGTCACAAGTTTTTTTTCTTTGAGCTTGCTTGGGAGGAGGAGGGGAGGAGTATCAGGTGAGTTGTGGCTCTCTGTTCCTCTTTTTATAAGGCAACCAGTTCTATGAAGCTATGCCCCACCTAAGACATTATTTAACTTTCATTACCTCTTAAAATTCCTATCTCCAAATACAGTTACAATAGGGGTTTGGACTTCAACATTTGAATTTTGGGAGAACAGAAACATTTAGTTGCTAACAGATGTATACAGAGCTCAGATATGCACACTTGGGTGTCCAAAGGGATGCAAACAGAGCCTCTCCTTGGAGTTAGAAGGGGTGCCCTCAGGGAGGGAGACCAGGGAGGCTTAGAGGAAACCTCTCTGGGTGCATTGACTCCACAGACCCCATAGATTGCTTTATTTTCTAACTAAATTTTTATTTGTCATCTCTGTGGCCAACTTAATTCATGGAGCATGAACCCTGTTGTTTTCTTCACTTCCCCTCTGGTCTGGGGTGAGGTGATAGGTGCTAGAACAAACTACTCAGAGTTCCAGTCTAAGGGAAAGCTAAATGTTGGTAGAGGTGGCATAATCAGTTTATTAGTCTGTGCAATGGACAGATTGTTGGATGTCAGGGTCAGAGTTTCTGGCTGTACTATATCAAAGGTGACCTGACCATGCATAGGACACTTTAGCTCCTCGAGGCTCATTTTGTTTTTCATTCTTTTTTTTATTATTAAATTTTCTATTTTAGTTCATTGTGTACAACTGGAGTACAACTATCATTTTTCTGGTTGTACACAAAATAGAATCATACAATTTGCATGTTTATACATATACATAGGGTATAGATGTTTGTCTCATTCTATTATCTTTCCTTCCCCACCCCCTACCTACCCCTCATTTTCCTCTGTACAATCCGTCCCTTCTCCATTTGTTTTCCATTCTTGACATATGAAAAATACTCCAACCTCCAGGAGTGGGTGTGAAGGGGAAATGAAATAACAGGTGAAAGAACCAAAGCACTTGGCAAGTGTCAGGTATAAATGCAGTTGAACCTGGAGAGGCAGAAACAGACCTCAGGCTGCTTCTGTTCAGGCTCTGCTGGACTCCAAGTCCACTTCTAGCCAAAGGCCCTTGGATCCTCAAGGTTCCAGAGTTTGGGGCTCCTGAGTCATGGAGCAAGATTGTCACCTCCATCTAAGCCTTCTGGAACATTTTGTAAGGGAACCCAAGGGCATGGCTTTTCAGAAGCATCTGGCTCTAGGTTTGCAAACTTAGAATTACTTTGATCCATAGAAACTATAGGATTCCTGCAGTGTAGGGGCAATGAGGACCCCGCCCACCAAGATAGAGCTAAAACACACACCAGAACAGAGATCTAAAGATCCCCCTGTAATTTATGAAGACTGCTAAGATCAGGTTCACCTAAGCATCATTAAAGATTAACAAAAACTGATCTGCTTTCTAATATCAGGTGAGTGCTTTTTGGGGGGGCACAAATGGTAAAATATGAAAGGACATGTAATTATTTGCAAGTTCTGGCTGGTACCACACATTGTGTTCAGGGCTCCTTAACTTCCTGATTCTGTGTCCACAACATCTTTCCAATTCCCTCCCTCCACTCTCTTCCTCTCTTCTTCCCTACCAACAAATTAACTTCTAATCATCTGCTAGCAATGCTCAGGAACAACTTCAGGAGGGAGGGGCATATTGTGAAGCAGAGAACATGAAATTTGGTGTGAGAAAGACTTGGGTCCCTAACCTAGCTCTGTCACCTTTTGGCTGTGTGATCATGGGTAAGCGATTGAATATTGCTGGGTCTCAGTTTCTCTTGCTATCGTGAATTTTATCACTTACTTTCACTTAGTACAGTGTCTGTTTCCTAGAACAGACATTAAATTATTATTATAGGCTATTATTGAAAATGATCTCTCTCTATATATGTATATATATCATTACGCTTTATGCTCAATAAAAAATGAATGGCAAGTTCTCAATAAAGCAAAAATGAATGAATGAATAAATGGAATAGTTTTTGATAAGTTCCTTTTGCAAACTTTACAGTTTCACAAAAGCAGAAGACAGCCAAAAGAGTCACATGGGTGGGGTTCCCTCTTGCCCTGAGCTCCCAGCTTGGAGGCTCCTTTAAGGCTTTGGTGTTTGCAATTCAGTCTCCAGCATGGCCCAGCAGTATGAGACACACCTGGCTTCTGCTTGCTCACTGTGTTTGTCTGTCCCAACCTCCTCCATCGTTCATTGATTGGGGTCACGTTCAGCTATAACCATCCCTGATTACCTGCAGGACCAAACAAGTAGGCAGCAATAATTAAGACATCCCAGGCACATACCTTTCAGATGGCATAATCACCCCATGTCTGGTGCCAGTGCCCTGACAAGCTTGCCGCTGAGGTCCACTATGCAAATAGTTACACCCGCCACAGGTGAAAACGAGCCCGCTTTTCAGGTCTGGGGAAGCCTGCTTTGTGCAGCAGAAGCCTTTTAATTATTCAGAATGGTAGTGTCTTTTTTTTTTTTAGTTCAATTATTCAGGGGTTTCTGAGTCCATGATTGTAAATTCAGCATTTGCTGGTCCTAAAGCTTGGGCTTGATTGGTTTAGATCCAACCTGCTCTGTGTGTCTGTCAAACGTGACAGTGAATATGGACAAGATAAATGGACATCCCTTTGGCGGAGAATCAAATACAGAGGAGAATTTACTTCTGCAAATGTTTGAATCACAGCTTCTAGCCAGTATGAAGGGAATACTTACTTTCATGATGACCCCTTCCCTTTCAAATCAACACTCTCAGAAAGATGTTTGGAAATCGATAAACAGCAATTTATATATAATGAAAGACATATTTATTTTAGATAGACTCCCCTCTCCGTTGCCCTCTCAGATAGTGCGTATATGTATCCCTCTTGAATATTTAAAATTTAGGGTGGGCTACCTGCCAGGGTGCCGTGTCTTTTTGTCTCAGATAAGACAGCAACCTGAGGGTAGGGTATCAGAGATTCTATGCTCTCTTTTGGAAAAATGCTTCATTTATCTCAGAGAAACGTGGGTTACCCTAAGGAAGTGCATCTTGACTGCTGGGGATAGGTATTTATTTAATATTTACCACCTCTCTCCTTCACTGTGCTGGGTTCTGGTGAAAATGTCTAGAAAGTCAAACCTCTTTATTTCTCTTGGATCATTCATTCACTCAACACGTGTTCATTGAGTTTTTAACATGTGATGCTAAGGTAGGCAATATTAACAGGATAAAAATCCCAGTCTCTACCAGCCAAAGGCTTACAGTCAGGCTTGACACAGACATTAATTTAAAAAAAAATCACACAAAACATAAATTAACACGCTGTACTAAATGCATTCATGCAGAAATAAGAGTAAAATGAAGTCACACGACTAGGGTCCTACGATCATGAGTAGCTCAAAAGGGATGTCAGCAAAAGATGGATTGGATAATGCTATTGTTTTCAGTGTCCCCAGATCCTTGCATGGTGCCTGGCATGTTGTCAGTCTATTATATGAATGAGGCCCATTTTACTCTCAAGAATTTCTAATTTTAACAAGTAACAGCTTATACTCCTATTTATTGATTGCCTAATGTGGACCAGACACTGTTCTTAGTTCTTTGGGTGGATAAGTATATTCAATTCTCCCTCAAAAACTTGTGAGGAAGGTATTGGTATGGCACATTTCCTTCATTATATCCATAAGAAAAATTGAGACACAGGAGATTAAAGCTCTTGATCAAAGTAATATAGATATTATATGGTAAAGTCTGGATTTGAACCTTGGCCATTAGACTTCAGGACTTCAGTCTTCAACTATTAAGCTCACTGCATCTCATGTTGGCCTATAAGGATGTGATGAGCTGTGGTGATGGAAGAGACAAGTGAATATAGAAAACGGATAGTGTGTCTTTCCACAGGGATTAGCACTCTGGGGCACAACAGAGCCCAACAGTAAGAATGCAACCCACCCTGTCACTTGCTCCCAGGTTCTGCAGCATCGCTACATCCCCTTCTTCCTCTATGGCTCTGCAGAGGCTCCTGTTGCCAGGGGTGACTGGCCCTGGTTGGTGGCCTTTGGTTTCTGGGAGAATCCATAGGCTGGAACCACTGTCCATGTTGCTTTTCTGGAGTGAGCAGCCTTAGCATCATCACCATCTCTCCATTTTCTGTTGGAGGCTCTGGCCTTCCTGTTGTTTTTTCTCTTCTTCCTTCCACATTTTTGAGCCCCACACAGGGAAGGGGAACATGACAGGTTGGGGCTCAGATGCCAGCCTGGATTGTAGCCATCTTAAGGTCATCACAATCTATGCATTTCTTTTAGTCCTGTCCTGTGCAGGGACAATGGGATGTCCTCCCTCCTCCCTTCTCAGGGTAATACCAGAGTGCTTCCCAGAAAATTAGCTCTGCAGATGTTCTTCCTTCAGACCATCCCCTTCCACTTGGAGTCACCTTAACCCTCATGCCCTTATATTTCGTTCTCTTTGCCCTTTTAATTTTTAAATTTTGAGTGCCAACTCGCTTATTTGGGAATGCATTCTCTGATATCAATTTTCTTTCTCTGGGTGTATATGTCAGTTCAACTGGATTTACTGTGGAAGGAGCTGACAGGCCTGTTACCTCCCTAGTCAAACCAGTTCTCCATACTAGAGAGCAAAAATTGTAGTAGAGCTCCTGTCTTGAAGTTGAGAAGAAAATAAAGTCCAGTGATTTTGACCTTGAGCTCTGAGGTTTGATCCTTGGAAAACATTGACTAAACTCTCTTCTAATTAAGGGGATATTAGGTCCAAGCAATTCCAAATTCCATTTGTTCTCAAATCCAGTGACAAAAACAAGCAAACATAAAAAAGCTTTTTTAAAAAATAATATTTGAAAGTTATTAAACAATGTGCAAGTAAAGGATGTTCATAATTTCAAAGCTTCAAGTGTTTCTTTGTGCTAAAAGAGGTGGCAATTTGGGGGGGAATAATATCTGTTTTTATAGAAGAATGACCTCAGTGGGTGTTATGATTTGCAAAGAAGTGAAGACTATTCTGAAAGGCAGGTCAGTCTTGGCCTCCAAGAAACTCAACTGGAACAGTTTTTTTCATAGTGAATGGAGTGGAATTTCCCTGACTACATTTCCTTTTGGGGGAAAAATGTGTATTTTATACCACACAGTCCCTGAATATTATTGTTAGCTGTTAGTTGTGTGTGAGACCTTGCTGGGACTGTTATTCCAACAGATGCAGGAAAACTTTGGACAGTATGGTTAAGCAGAAGTGCAGGGGGTCACTGGACCCTTGAGCTGTTCTGGATGCTCCATAGTGGTGCTGAGAGTGGATCAGAGAAGGTGGAGGAGACATCATTTTTGTTATAGTACATTATAAAACTGCAGTTGCTTCCTAGCACCAGTCAACTTCAATTCCTCTGTGTAGACTTTCTTTGGATGTGTGGGCTTGCATTAGAATATGTTTTCAGTTCTCATTGAGACCTTCAGCTCAAAGGGCTGAGCTGTCGTTAAACATTCTTGAGGATGCATAGTATTAAAACACCAGGAAAATGATGCAAATAGGTATGGACTGCTTACCTGGACCCCTTGCCAGGTTAGTATAACACAGGACCCTGAAGAAAAGGGAGATTACACACCATCGCATACCACAGAAACCATAAACAAACCAAAGATTTTCATTGGCAAAGTCTACTTAAAATATTTAATTGAGTCCAGCAGTACAGTCAACATATCATATTTATATTTTAAAACACTTCACTCTATGTGTCATGCATATAGGAAAATCTGGCTATTTGCAAAAAGACAACATTTCAAGGCTGTGCAGAACCAACTAGAATATAAACAGTCTAAAAGGGGCTTATTAACAATGCGGAGATGAAGTTATCACAGATGTTTGCATTTATAGAATGATTAATGCAATTAATCCATTGGAAAGGATTTGGGGATTTTGCTTTGATATGAGAATAAGGAAGACAACTCTCCATGTAGGACCTTACCATGAGGTTCCTCCAGGTTAGCTCAAAAGAGAACAATAACACCCTAGTTCTCAATCATTTCCCTGATGTGAGTCAGAACCCACCTTGCTGGTTGGATGTGCCTATATGTAAATGGTCAGGTTTTCCCATAGGGGCTGTAAGACACACAGTTGATAGAGATTACAAAAGTTGCATAGGCCCATGCAATACATAAACATATATCTGTAATGTATTTAAATAAAGACAGATGGAAAAATGTGCCTACTAGATGACAAGACAGTAATATGAATGTGTATTGTTCTGGGTCCTTGTCAGGTGTTGCTCTAGCACCATATCAGGTACATGCTACGGCCCAGAGAATGTGTACACATATACCCAAGGGAGCCCCAAGAAAGGAAATTGCAGTTGGCACACAATTCATCTCTAGAAGCCCACCTGCCAAATGTTGGCAGACTATTCAGGGTCACAACCCACATGTTGTGAACCACAATTTTACCTCCCTGGGCAGCATGTGGTTTTGAAGGCAAAGACTGAGTTTATATTCCCAGATGCCATATGTATGCGGTTAGTGGACAACTATGGTCTCTTTATACATACATGGCCACAAATCATTACAGATTGATGCCTGAATGATGGACTTGATCTCCTGTAAATTCACCATATGCTTCATCTTACTCTAAAATGAGCTGGAAGAAAATATGCAGTATTGGGAACTTCTGATGGAAGAATGGGAAGCTTTTTCCTCTTATGGAAGGATAGTATGGGAAGTTACAGTGGTAATGGATGAACAATAATTTTTCCTTAATTTCCTTTTGTATTCACAAAAGCAAGAAGAAAGAACAAAAACCTTGCAGTCAAATTTAATGGACTGCTGGGACTTTTTCTCATCCTTAGAAACGGAAAGGAAATGGCGGTCTCCATAGTTGAAGAATTTTCATAGAAGAACTCTTGATTCTGTTTCTTTTTTCTTTATTCTCACTTTCCTTTTGTTCTTTCTCTGCCCTCTCTCTTCCTCTCTTATTTCTTCCCTCCTATATTCACACTTATTATTTTTCTCAATTCATAAAGGATTTGGGACAGTAAATAAGAGGAACAAATGCCATGAAATAATAACCTCAGCACCATGGCAACCAAGAGCACAAACTGATCATCAAGACCAGTCTGGCTTATTACTACTGAGCCTCCATGTGACATAGTTACCCTATGAGGTCCTTAAAGATCAAAGGAAGAAAATAGAACTTACATAATTTTTATTGTAACGATGGCGGAAACAAAAGACTTCCTCCTACATATGGATTCCATGGGAGCGTATCAGAGGATATGGGTTTGAGTGTGGATTTAGGGCCTTCATATTTTTTTTTCATGAACTATTTCAAATGTATAGCTAAGTATAAAAAAAATCATGAATACCCAGTATAACCATTAACTTCCCAGCTTTAATAAAACCTAATACTTTTCCATATTTCTTCCAGATATTCTAAAGGCAAAGTTTCAGTATTATCGAAAATTCATGCATACTCCTACTGACTTTCATTCCCTCCCTACTATCCAAAGGTAATCATCAATACAGGGTTTATTATTTCCATACACAATTTAATCCATGATTTCATTGTTAGACATTTAAGTTGTTTGTGGATTTTTTTTTTTTTAACTGCAACGGACAAAATTCTTCCTAGACCACAAGTGTCCAATCATCTAAAAATGCATTTGACACTATAACCTAGTACACATACACAAACATGTAAAATTATGTGCTCCTCTTTCTTATGTCAGGTTTCCTAGCAGCAAAATCCTGAGGCAGACTTTCATATGCAGAGAATGAAGGGGAGCAGGACAGGGTAGGCAAAAAGCAAAGTTCCTTGGTCTAGCCTCCACCTGGACCCTGGTGTCCTGGACCCTGAATGGCACCAGGTTTGTCTCACCTGAGGAAAGGGGTCCTAAGGCTTTCATACCTTTTACCTGCCTGTCACTGACTTAGACCAGTGGGTGGCGGTTGGAGGGAGGAGTGTAACTTCCCAGCCATTTCTAGCTGAAGTGACTTCTATCAATCAAGGGCAAGAGAAAAAGTAGCTGTGAATGGTTGGCAGTTAGGTAGCAGTTGGGGTGAGTGTGCTAGCCTCATAATGGGAGCCTGGCTAGCACATCAAAAGCATCCACTCCACCTTCTACCCTGGGGTACATTCAGATCTTTTTCCCCTATACTGCTCCCTCCCCTTCCCCACTAAATTGATTTTATTATCTATTACTGCACCTCAACCTGCATTTGAAAAACATTTTTCTAGGATATACGGAGAAGGGCAATTGCTGAAATGTGACCATCATCCACATTAGCAGATCCTTCCAAATGGCTCTTCAAAGCACTTTAATTAATTAACTTTTCTGCTAAAAGTTCTGATGGTGTCACCTCCATGTTAATACTTGTCAGTGTTTTCAGACTTGAATTTGTACCCAGCTTAAGGGTGTAAATGGATATATCATTACTGCTGTAAGTCAAATTTCTGATTGTAACTCAAACTGAGCAACTCCTCATGATTATGATTATATAAGGTTTTCCTTCTGTAACTTGACCATTCATGTTCATTCAGCTTGGAGGTGTATTTTTTAAAAAAAATTTGTAGGAGTTCTTTATATATTTGAAATGTATTTTTTGTTGTTGTAGTTAAATTGTTTTAAATACCTTCTTTCTGTGTATAACCTTTTACTTTGTGGTGTATCTTGATTAATAAAATGAGAGGAAATGAGAGGGGGAGGGGAAAGGGGTTTGAAAAATGGTGGAATGAGACAGACATCATTACCCTACATACATGTGTGATTACCTGAATGGTATGAATGTGTATCATGCACAACCATGGAAATGAAAATTTCTACCCCATTTGTGTACAATGAATCAAAATGAAAATTTTGTAAAAATTTTAAAAAGTAGTTTTAAAGTTGAATAAAGCCACACTTATCTATATTTTCCTTTATTTTAAAGCTTTTTTGGTGAAATTGACATTTTTTCTTGCTTAGAAATATGAAAACATTCTACTTAATTTTTTGAGACATTTTGAACTATTTTTTACATTTAAAGCTTTATTCATCTGAGGCTTTAATTTATTTTTGTATGGCATAGGGATGTACTTTTAATTTATTTTCTGCCTAAATGACCAATTATCCCAACACCGTTTATTGAATAAATTGTCTTGTCCTCCCTAATTTGTAAGACAGCTCCATGATCTATTGACTCTCCTAGGTCTGTTTTTAGGCCTCCTATTGCATTCATCTATTTGTCTATTCCCAGGTACCAATAATATACTCTTATTATTGCTATGGCTTTATAGGAAATCATATTGGATAGGGACAAATTTCTCATTTTGTTCTTTAAAAACTTCTGCCCTTTTAAATTTCATAAGCATTTTAGGATCACCTTTTTTAATTCCATGAAAATTTCTGGAATTTATTGGAATTAAATTTATGTATCAACTCAAGAAAGTGATTATCCTTGTGGTAGTAAATCCTCCCATCCATGACTATGGTATTTATGTTCATTGATTTAAATCTTTTATATTTTTCACTATTTTCCTCATAAAATTAAAGCATGTCTTTTCCTGTTTGCTTCTTAATGTCTTTTTGCAGTTTTTTGATATTTGAATGGTATATTTTTTCTATTACATCTTCTGTATGGTTATTGCTAGTCTACAATCAGTAGGAACACTCCTGATTTATTCTTTTTGTAGACTTTCTTTTATTTTCCCCAATCATACCACCTTCTAATAAGGAGAGATATGCTCTCTAAGTTTTATGCTTCTTATTTCTTTCTCTTCTTTCTCTTCTCTTATTTTATCAGATAGGATTATCATTATAATACTGAAGTAAATCACAGTGAGTGGAACATTCTGCTAAGATAATGCTACTGTAAGTTAATGAAGTTCCCTTTTCATTTATAATCTTAGTTTGTAGAGATTTTTCAAAAAATAATATTTCATTTTGTGAAATGATTTTTGTGTATCTGTGAAGATAATTATCTACTTCTTCCATCTGTATGTAAGGTGTACAATATGGATTTTCTTATATTGAACCATTTTTCCATTCCTAATATAAACTCTCCTTGGTTTTTGCACATTGTTAAACAATTTGTTAATATTTTATTTAGGATTTTTGCATCTGTCTGCAAACATATCCTTTTCTTTTACAGTCCTTATCTAGTTTTGAATCAAAGTTATACAAATGTTGATATAAAATGAGCTAGAAATATTCCTGCTTCTTTTGTTCTCTGAAAGGGAGATTACCAAATGGGATACAAAAACAAAATCAAGTTTTAAATAGCCTACAAAAGACACTCAGACCCAAGCCTTTCTTTTTTATTATGTAAGTTTAAACACATTAATTGAGTTTTCTGATATATTTGAGCTTATTTCTCTCCTTTTATCTTAGGTTTTCCATTTGCTTTCTTTTTCTTCCTTATTTTCTTTGACTCCCCTAGTGAATGAATATGGTTTCTACTTTCTTTTCTCCCTTCTGCTGTTTTAAAAGCTAGATTGTTTTCCTACCATTTTAACTGTCACTCTTAAATGTTTAACAAAACACTTAACCATACATTTTTCTATAAACATTTAGCTATTTAATATTTCTTTCTTCCTGCCAAACATAATAAGATCTTAGCCTGCTATTTGGTAGAAAAAATAGGTAAATGAACAATGATCATCTTTCATCTTTCTATTTCGTTTACAGAATTTGTTATATCTTTAAAAATTTGAGTTATTTATTTTTATTTCTTTTTTTGATGTTTCACTTCTTCCTTCTGGGTTCATTTCTTCAGATTAAGGTAAATCACTTAATAGTTCCCTTTGAGGGTCTGTGGGTAATAAACACTCTCAATTTTCGTGTGGTGAGAAATACCTTCATTTTGTTTTGATAAAATGGCTGCAGAATGGTTTAAAAGTGAGAAAAAGAAAGAACAAAAATCTTTTCCTGAGCCTTAGAGATTTACTGATAGGAGGAAGATTGCCACATAAGCATCATGCCAGTGACTGAATTCACCAGAGGGAAGGATTTTCTGGAATCTAACATTACCTTGCAAGATTTGAGAAATACTAGAGTGACCAGTTTTGCCTCTTGACCTGGACATTGCAATGGACTTAACGAAATTTACAACTACCCTAATTGACTTCAGTTTCCAACCATGAACTTGATAAAAGCCCAAGGCTACCTTTCTTGGATGGAATGCAGGTTCTGTCTAGCTGAGCCTGTGTTTATCTCCCTAAATGCAAATCTATTCTACACCCAAATAAATCTGTCCTCGTTTAATTTTGATCTCATTTATGATTTCTTGGTTTAGAGTCTATACAAATGAAAGACTGAGCAAAAATTATAGGTTGGTGGTTATTTCCTGTAACAGCATAGATGATATTCTGTTATTTTTTTTTCAGCCTTGAATATAACTAACGAAAAGTCAACCAAGAACTTTAAAATTCTTCTATTTTATTCTGTGTTCTGCAAGTTCATTATGATGTGTTCTGATATGGGTTTCATTTTATGTATTCTGATCAAAACTTGGTGGTGGAACGTTGGTCTGAGTACTTATATCTTTTCTGAGAAATTATTTATTATGGGTTCAAACCTTTCTTTTACCCTTTGTTCTGTTCTTTCCTAAATTGCCATTTCATATCTTTTCCCCTTTCTTTGACTATCTAACACCTCCTCTGTCCTCACTGTTCCAAACAAGTCTTGTCATTTTCTACTCCAAATTAGCTTCTGTTATGGTAACTTCCTTTTTCCCTTCCTTCCTTCCTTCCTTCCTTCCTTCCTTCCTTCCTTCCTTCCTTCCTTCCTTTCTTTCTTTCTTTCTTTCTTTCTTTCTTTCTTTCTTTCTTTCTTTTTCCTCTCAAATCCAACATCAACCATCCTGCTGGGTCTGGAAAGGACCACTCACCACCCACACTGCTGTGACCCTATATAAGCCATGGTTACTTTTCTGCATCCCCCTGACACCCCCACAGTCCACTATTAGCATTTAAATTTTACAATTGCACTCCCATCCTCCACTCCCTGTGTCATCCTTATCATCTCTATTTTCTCTATTGTACTTATTGTAATTATTATGAAATCTTTTTAAAAATTTCATTTTCTTCTGATTCTGACTATATTCACTTTCTTTTTCACTAGTCTCTATGTACTGGTGAGGTAAAGATAAGGATACTTAGAATCAACATTTTTGTCTATTTTGTTTACTCTGTGTTCAGCACCCAGAACGATGTCATACACATTTAAGAATTCAGTACACATTTGTTAGATGAATGCAAAGATTTGAAGGAAGATGAATGAACATCTCTTAGGTTTGAATCTCTAGCATTTCCTTTTGAGTTCAAAGTTGTTCAGATTAGATATTTTCCATTTAAGTAGGTGAGAGTTGGGGAACTCAGATGATGAGAACTGGGTCTCAAACAATTAAGAATTTGATGCAATTTCAGAAAATCAGCATCTCATCCTGGATCTTAGCATGTACATGGTTTTTAAAGTAAGGGCATCATCGCAACTGCATTCTAAGTTAGAAGATGGTGAGCCATGCAGGACAAAAAGAAATAGGAAACTTTGCAACCAACTGCCCAAAGAAAAGCTAAATAAACAAACAACCCAACTGCCTTTCTGGGCTTATGATGAAGGTGCTGGAAATCACAGGAGACTTTCCTGGGGACATGTGTTGTGTAACAAACCCTGACAAATACATGGATCATCAAAGAGATTTCTATTTTATATACTGAGACGCTTTATGATCCAGGAAGTGGTCAGGCCATCTGGGATCTCCTGCTTACCCATATGGAGCTCTGACTGAATATGTGAGAATAAGAGGAAAGCTCAATTTTAGTGAACATGAGCTGTTTGGAATCAGCATGGGGGTGCATCAAAGCTGGTGGTGAAACAAAGGGATTACTTTTCCACCAAACTCGTTTAAGAGAGAGCAGAGGGTAGGCAGTTTTGGAAATAAAATGACAATGACAGAAAGAATGACTCCATTTTTTTCAGGTGATGATGTTACCAAACGCTATCTTTGACCTTAAGAGTCTTGTGTTTTCTTGGGGTAGGGATTTAGTGAGGAATACCTGCAAGCATCACATTATAGAAAAGAAAATTATTTTTAACTATAAGAACCAGTATGTTTTTTTCAGTAAAAGAAACAATAACTTGCATTTATATTGCATGCTATTCTTTTTCAAAATTTTGTGTGTGTGTGTGTGTGTGTGTAATTCATTTGATTTTTTTCAATGCTGTGAGGTAGGTAAGATAGATTCTTTGAAAATAGGAATTGAGCCATAGTTTTAAAACCACTCCCCTATCCCTGCCCCACTAGGGTCTAGTACACTTCAAGATACACAAAGAACTCTTAATTGCTACTTTTATATGAATTCCAGTTCTACAGTTGAGATGGAGAGAAATTATGCAGTTAGCTGTCAAGGGTCACACAGCTAGTGTGGCACTACCAGGAGCAAGTCTAGGAATTTTAAGTCTCATGCATGCAATATTTCATCATCTGTGCTGTGCTGTTTAATGTGAGCGTCCAAGGACCATACAAGTGCAGTCTGGAAATACAAGTATTCTTAGCAATTGTCCTGTGCCAAATGTCATTGATCTTCCCAATGAAGAACTATTGTTGATTTACTGGAAGTTTAATAATCTATCAATGAAGGCACTATTAAGAACATAAGCTCAACTTGCCAATTAGGGGACCTTGGTACAGTCAATGTATTGGCTAGAAGGCCCAAGTCCACCACTCAGGATATTATATTGAAATCTCCAGCATTGGCTTATCTTCAAGGAAGCAGTGCCAGAGAAGTTTGAAAAGAGCAAAGCAATGTTTCTTCCAACCCTAGTTGACTTGCTCAAAAAACCTCATTCTTTTTTCTTTTAAAGTCAGCATCCAACTCCAGCAATGGCACAGGTAACAAATCTCTCTTCAGGTTTCCAGTGTTTTTGCCAATCCTCAATGAAAATCCACCCCACATTGGGGTCCACCTGCTATTAGGAATCTTGCTCTCAATTTACTTCATTTGCAAGTCCACACAGGCTTCTCCATGTCCTCTGCCATATGTGTCTCTCTAAAACCACTCAGTAATGGAAAGGATCTTGGGCTACTCAACTCCTCTGAGTAACTCAAAACGAGGGGGTCTAAATTCATGTGTCTCCCTAATTCTTCCATTCCCATATACAATGGAAGAAGTCATATCTTATATTAATACAGTTCCTTTCTTGATTCCCTCACTCTTGCTCATTTTGTTAAAGAGAATTAAGAGTTCAGGGGTAGAGTGCTGACTTGGCATATACATGGCCCTGTGTTTGATCCCTAGCACCCTCCCCAAACATACAAAAAAAAAAGAGGGAGAGAGAAAGAATGAAAGAATTAAGCTATGAGCACTCCATTACTGGAGTCACCTTAAAGTCACATATGGAGTTACATAAAACTGTCCTCATCTGGTTCCAAAAGATTTTGAGTCTCTGATGAGACTGAAGCCCTAGCTGACTCTGACACCAGTCCAATGGGACTTACAGGAGGTAGAGAGTTCAAGTAAGCTTTGCCTAGACTTCTGACCAAAAAAATTGTGAGATAATAGATGTGCATGCTGATTAAAGATACTAAATTTGTGGTAATTCATTGCACAGCCTGGTAAACTAACATAGCTGGACATTGAAAGATATGGGCCCCTTTTCTTGGACCAATGCTTTATGAAACTGAGTAGGTTACTTTGCCACATCCAGCCTTACAACTAGAACTTCATAGAATATTAGAACTCCAGAGAGATCACTCTGACAGTTTATCCCTATTATAATTGCTTTTCCATTAATCCACAAAATCCATTAATTTAGAAACTCTTGAGGACATTCTAGATTTGGAAGCATAAACTCTTTGGGGATGTTTTTCAATGCTCTCCATGCACATGCATCTATACACACACTCATTTTGTGGTGGTAGAAATTTATCTAATGGGGTCATAGTGGTTGGATAGGGCATTTAGAAATCTTGAGGAATGTAAATTAGTATAGCAAAGTCTAATTATAGACAGACATAGCAAGGGTTCTTTTATCAGGGATCAACTCAAAGCCACAATTGCTAGGTGGACGAATCTGAAACAGAATTCATAGATATTTTGATGTGACAACCAACACCGCAAATGAGTGGATGGGTTTGGAGATCTAGATCCTCATGGTGGTGGCTTGCAGTGCCTATTCCTGCTTTAGAATTAATTTCCTGCTATACACCTTTGGGATCTCATGTCTTGTTATGTGCTAGCTAGGAAATGTTTACCCTAATCCACAGATCATATCCGGAGAAGGTAATATAGCTTGCTTAAATCAACATAGGAAATAAACCTGGGGCTTCTAATGTCTTGCTGACTGTTTTCCTTGAGATCACTGGAAAAGGGATATAATTGACTTAACCAAATGCATGGGGGATGCAAAAGTGGGAGGTGTTGAAATTTCCAGTGAAGATAGAAAAGTAACACAAAAGCAAATCGAGATCAGGAATATAGGCAGGAAATAGCCAGATGTGATTCAAATTGGAGAAAGGGGAGCCAAAACATCTGGGAAACAATAATTTGAAACAGATATTCCCCAGGAGAAAGCAATCTGGAAAGCAGTAGTGTGGTGAGAGACTTGGGCAGCACTGTTAAGACAAATGGGTCTAACACTGCTTGCACGGTGGCCAACACTGGTCCTGTTGGGTTTGGAAGCCACAACTAGAGAGTCCATTGTAATTCTGTCAGTCTGAATCTGAAACTGGACTCTTCCAATTCTTCCTGGCTGTGCACTCAGATCCCTCTGACTAGAAGGGAAGAGCATAGGCAATGTTCAGCTAATGAAGAGAAGAGGGGGTTCTGAGATGTTTCTTTCAGTTCTCAGGACAGCTGGTTAGGGCTTCCAGTTTCAGGCTTTGATCAATGACTTTGTTTACTTCAAGTTAATTAAAATTTTGTCATGACCTAGTATGTCATAAAATAAAAAGATTGAGATCTATGGTCCTGGAAGACCCACACCCCAGTACTAGCTTCTTATGCTTCCCAAATGTTCCTATCAATTAAACCATTTTATGTCAAAGTGTTGCAAACATGCAGAGCACAGAGCACAAATAGGATTCCAGCTTGATGAATTACACAAAGTGAACATATCTGTAAGCAACACTAGTATAAGATGTTGAATGTCACCAGGATTCCAGAAGCAACATATTATGATTTAGCTATTAGGTGTCCTTAAAAAGCTCATGTGTAAGACAATGCAAGAACATTCAGAGGTGAAATGATTGGGTTATGAGAGTCTTAACCCAATCAGTGAATTAATTCCCCGATAGGGATTAATCGAGGGGTGACTGAAGGCAGGTAGGGTGTGACTGGAGGAGGTAGGTCATCAGAGGTGTGCTTTTGGGGGGTATATTTGTGTCCGGCCAGTGGAGTTTCCCTCTGCTTCCTAATCATCATGTGAGCTGCTTTGCTTCTTGCCACACTCTTTCTCCACGAGGTTCTGCCTCATCTTGAGCCCCAAGGAATGGAGCTGGCTGTCTGTGGACTGAGACCTCTGAAACTGTGAGCCCCCAAATAAACTTTTCCTCCTCTAAAATTGTTCTTGTCAGATCTTTCAGTCATAGCAGTGAAAAAGCTGAGTAAAACATGCCACCTCCTCCCTATAACCTCGGACTACTCCTCATCCTCTGCACGGGCAACTACTAACCTGACATAATAGTTCAGTTGGACAAGTTTTAAACTTTACATAAATGGAATCATGCAGTGGCAATTTCTATTTCTGACTTTTTTGACTCAACCTTATGAGTTTAATGAATGTTGCATGTACATTACGGATTTTTAATTCTCACCGTATGCCATGTGTACATATGGCATGATCTATTTATTCTGTTGGTGTTGACCATTGTGTTGTTTCAGTTTGGGACTACCTGAACATTTTTTTCCTTGACTTCTGGTGAGCACGCTTCTTTGTCTTAACCAGCTTTCAAGAATCTGTTAAGAGAACTTTCTCCAAATTTCCCTTTTTATGTTTGAACTCTCCATGAACTTGACACATTAATTATTTTTTCCTCTCTCTTCCTTGGAGAAAAGTGGGAAGCAACCATTTCTGACTATCAACTAGTATCTCATGAATGCATTAGGGGTATTTGTATAGCTTTCTGAGAAGTATTATTAACAGCAAATGGAACATTCTTTTCTCAATCATCCTTTGAGAAACGTTTGTTCAGAAGTTGAGGCAGTGTTCCATTCGGTGGGGCTACGGAAGAATAGAGAGATACCTGTCCATTTAAAATGCCACAGATGAGGCATTGGATGCTACCACTCCCAAGGAGAGAGAATAAAGAAGGTCAGAACCAAGACTTGCTACCAGGATTGTCTTTTGAGAACCCCCAGAAAACTGAAAATGCTCCTTTTTGACACTGTGACAAAAACATCTGATAATTCTCCCCTCTCTGATCCAGTAGAGATGTATCACCCAATGGAGGTTTAGCTCCGTATAACCCAAAGCCTTTCAATATGCCTCTTTTCGGGCTTCCCTAAACCATTTCTTGCCTTAGAAGAAATTTATTTTTCAAGGAAGACTAAGTATGTCCTCCAGCGCTTATTTGGAAAAGGAGACAGAAAGAAACCAAAATAAAGTTTAATCTCTGACAGGTCACCCCTGCTCTTCTAATGCCAGCATTTCTCTTATAGCATGTTTTCTTGAGGCAAGCCAGATACAACACAATGCATTATTTAGGAAGCACATTTTGCATTACAGAGACTGCCCAGGGCACTATTGATATCAGGAACTAACATTGCAATAGAAAATGAAAGAAAAAGGGGAGGGGGAAGGAGAAAGAAAGAAAAACTCTCTTGTTTTGTTTGAATGACTTTGCAATTTATCTTTTTTTTTTTTTTTTTTTTAAAAAGAGGTTCATCAATTAAGGATCTCCCTGACCCTATAAAGAAACATAATGAGACTTGGGCTAACTTGAACAACAACAAAGGCATTTGGGAGGATATTGGGAGCATCATAGATCTGAAGTAAAGGCTGAAGAGTGAAACCTTGGCCTAGGGCAAATGTGAGGAATTTTCACTCTTTCTGGAGGGATGGACCAACCCATTTTGGATTAGTGCTCACTGCATAGACCAGTTACTATGGCTGGCTCTGGGGTTGGGCTGGGGTAATCTATGGGCTTAGCCCATGAACTTTGTACCTCAGGGGCAAATATGTTACCAGAAAAGGGTCAGAGGAGGTGCTGGCAGACAAAAGCAACAGCCTCACACTACAAGGGTGACAGCTGAAGTTGTCAACTGGAAATAGTACAAGAGAAAAGGAAAAGTTGTCTGATAAAGAGGATAATGTTGGTAAGTGTGTATAAGAAGACCCGTACTAGTGACAGTGCCAGAGCTGCAGGAAAGGGCTTTACTTAGGCACATAACATAATCAAATCTAAGGGAGATTTTCTTGGGATATTTGTTCACTATAGCACACAGTTTTTCCATTAAAAATTATTAAACTTTCTGAAGGAAAGTAACTATCTTATTTGGAGTCTTTCTATTCTTCCCATTTTCCTTATTTTTAAAAGATGGTTCTCAATCATATGAGAGCTTCTTAGTGCAATAGTCTGAATGCTTTTATCCCCCATAAAATATGAATATGTTGACGTTCTAATCGTCAAATACCATCTAAAGTGATGGTATTTGGAGGTGGGACCTATGGGAGGTGATATAGTCATTAGGATAGAGCCCTCGTGGTTGGGATTAGGGTCTTAATTTGAGAGATTCCGGAGCAATCTGGTCTGTTCCCCTTCTAAGTGTGAGGACAAAGTGAGATGGTACTATCCATGAGCCAGCAAATGTGCCCTCAAGGGATATGGAATCTGCCAACTCCTCAATCTTAGTCTTAATCTGTGAGAACTGTGAGAAATACATTTCTGTCACTTACAAACTACTCATTCTATGGTATTTTGCTATAGTAGCCTGAATGAATTGGGAGTGCAACTGTCACATTATAGTTAAACAGTTACATATGTTAGATAGGATTTTTGAATCCATATACATAAGTGAGATTGGACTCTAATTTTTCCAAATGGTTTTATACTATGGTAGCTCCCAGTGTCCTCATTCTTTCAAAAAATTACTTATTGATTTACACTTATGTGACAGACTTTATGGGAAAGTAGGTACTAGGGATATGGGAATGCTCATGGTAGACATATTTTTGTCCTTGTGCTTAGAATTTAGCATGGAAGAGAGATGCTAACAGAATGCAATAAGTGTTATTGTGGCAAGAATTCTTAAGATGACATCTTCCCTCTAACAAATTTTACGTGTATAATAGATTATTGTTGGGCATAGGAACAATATTGCACAGCAGATATTTTTTCATCTTGCTCAACTGAAACTTTATGCCTATTGACTACTAGCTGCCATTTTGCCTATTCCCCAACCCCTGGCAATCCCCAGCCCACTCTGACTCTATGAATTTGATAGGTTCATTGCAGCACTATTCACAATAACCAAGATGTGGAAATAAATATTCTTAAGTGAATAGATAAAGCAATTGTGTATGGATGCAATGGAATACTATTCAGCCTTAAAAAGAAGGAAATGGTTTTATACCGTGGTGACAACATGGGTGAACCTTAAAGACATTGTGCTAAGTGAAATAAACATCACAGAAAAATACTGTATGATTTCACTAACATGAGACATGTATGAATATGCCTTTTATAATCACAAAAAACCCAGATTAAAAAAATATATATAAAAAAGGCATCAATGCCAATACCAATACCAATACCAATACCAGAGCCAGTATCAGTCAGAGCAGCAAATGCTTTTAAAATGTTTTCTTGCCAGTAGCACCGACAGCTGTTTTCAAGGGATGTCCTCGAATTTGATGTATGCTTTATGGCAATAACAGAAGGATTCTTTCTAATGCCCAAGGCAGGCCTCTTATAAAACCTAAAATTCTGCTTGGCCAGGACATGGTATAGACCTGAAGGGTTTGTGTTGACTGTTCTAAGAGCTGAAGAATCCAGCAACTACAGCAGCATTGTGATGATGATCTTATTTCAGACCCCTCCACTTGCTTAGAAGCTGTATCGTTTGGCCCCCTTCATGTGCATAAGAACCTTCTGCATGATGACTTCGTGCATCTTTCTCTTCCTCAAATGCTAATTAGCCACATGTCTGTCTTTTGTCACTGCTTTCTCTCACCTGACAGATTCTTTTTTTTTTTTTTTGCCATTTGTTGACAGTCATAAATTACCTTTCCAGTTGCTGGCACTGACTCTATGTTTTGTAAGTGACGTCTGTGTAAGCTGTAACGATGGGAGGCCACAGGCCTCTCCGCCATCCGGCCAGGTGCTGGGTCCGTGTGTGTGCACGGGTGTTAAGTCTTGTCTCTCAAAGGAAACTACATCAGGTGTTTTATCCCTTTCAGTGCTGGGGTGGGCTCGTTCATCCTGTGTGAATGTAAACTTCAGAGAACATGGCTCTTGGAATTCGGGAAGAAATAACACTTGCTAGAAACCCTGACAACGAACTGTTCACAAGACCCCTTCAATTAAGCTGTCTGCAGGTCTTAAAAAGCATTTCAAATTTCCAAGTACTTTCTTTCACTTGCAGTATTGAAATCATCCTATGAAGGGCCTGATGCAAAGGTCAAGCAAGGTTTTATTCCAGTTATTTCATATTCCAGGCATACTTAAACCCAATGTATATTTTTGAAAGTCTTGTTTCTTACCATGCACAATTTTGATGTGGTTTCTATTGATCTTGCATCCACTGTGGATTAGGTAAGAGTCACTTTTCTTTCACACTTATATTTGACTTTGAGAGGGCTTGTGGTTAGAAAAATAGCAAAGTCTGTAATCACTTCATACTTTGCCCAGTCTTAGGGTGAACGTGGCTGGCAGTTGGTTTCAAGGTGTTGCTGGATGTTAAATGAGGGCTTGTGAAACACTCTCAGGTCAGAATGGGGATTCAGGAGCCTTTAATCTGGGGTGTTAGTGAGTGACAGTTGAGGGAACCTAGATTCTCTCAACTGCAGTGCCTGTTCAGAGAAAGACAGGAAGCAACTGGCAAATTCTATGAAGAGAGGGCTCTCCAGATCCTTGTTTTAGATTTTATTTTAATTTTTTTTTGAGATATGATTGATAACTTTTATTTCCCTAGAGTTTATTAAGTAAATTACAATGGAGATACAACCTATTGAAAACCAATTTGTGAAACTGCTCTGCTCTTGTCAAGAGACATTTGTGTCCCCAGATATGAAAAGTCTCACTGGTTTATCCATCCTCACTAATGAGAAATATAAGAATGGGTAAGAATAAACAAACCAACTAGTTTTCTCATACATTATTAAGCTTGTCAGAAAGCCAAAAAGAGAAGAGCTGTATAATTCTGAAGGATGTAAGGTTGTTGTTCTGCCCTAGCTACATTAGAGAACTAAAAGAGACAGGAATAATATTATTAAATAATAATATTATTATAATATTATTATTTAATAATATTATTAACAATAATGACAGTGAAAATAGCTATTATATTTTTTTCATTGATTCTAAGGATGATTTTTTTCTTTTTTTAAATTTATTTAATTTGGATTCATTGAACACAAATGGAGTACTGCTATTGTTTCTCTGGTTGTACACAAAGTAGAGTCACACCATCTGTGTGTTCATACATGTACACAGGGCAATGGTGTCTGTCACACATTCTGTTATTATTCTTACCCCCCTCACCTCGATCCCACCCCTCCCTTCCCTTGATGCTCTCTATCCTTCCTCCATTCTTGCCTCCCTTCCACCCCACATTATGCATCATCATTCACTTATCAGCGAGATCATTCAGCCTTTGGATTTTTGGGATTGGCTGATCTCACTTAGCATAACAGTATCCAGCATCATCCATTTACCTACAAATGCCATATTTTATTCTTCTTTATGGCTGAGTAATATCCCATTGTGTATATATACCACAGTTTCTTTATCCATTCATCTATTGAAGGGCATCTAGGTTGGTTCCACAATCTAGCTATTGTGAATTGAGCAGCCATGAACATTGATGTGGCTGCATCACTGTAGTAATCTGATTTGAAGTCCTTTGGGTATAGGCCAAGGAGTGGGATAGCTGGGTCAAATGGTAGATCCATTCCAAGTTTTCTAAGGAATCTCCACACCGCATGTTTTAGATTTTAAAGAGAAGGGTTTTTTTTAGAATATTTTTATAGAATATTTATAGAGGTCCTGAGCAATAAGGATGGGAGATGGATAGTTTTCTTGTATGGTTGTTTGTGTAGGATTTCATATCTTTAAGAAGACCAAAACGAGAATAATTCATTATAAAAACCGTGTTCTTAGGATGCCAAGCAAGTGGTGACTGTTGGAGGTAAAGTAGCCAGTTAAGCTGGTCATGGGCCCTGGTGTGCTAAGACTTAGAAATGCTCTAGGCTGATTGATTCGTTGTGGGTAATCATGATAACAAAGGATGATATTTAATGACAGCTTTGCTAAGCAGTGACTTACATTGTTTTATTAAATGTGTCCAATAATGATTATGTCTGTTTTGCAGAAGAGGATGTGAGTGACACATTGAATGACTTGGCCCAGATCATTCAGCTAGTAAAGAACTGAGCTGGGGTTTGAACCTAGACATTGAACCTTAATTACCCAACTACACCTGTGTTACTGATTGGATGGCCCCTGTTTTCTTGCTGCCCAGCAAACCAACTGAAGAAATCCAGAGAGCTTTTAATAGTATATTTCCCATCCAAGGGGCCAACCTTTGAGTGGAGTCGGTTCCAGCTTGGGGATGGGTGTTTCCATAGTGGCTTGGGCTTCCCTTGAGTTATCTTTCAGCTTCTGGGCAGTAGCCCGAGTGGGTGTCTATCTACTTATTCTGAAAACAAGAATAGCTGGGCTATTTTTTCCTTTATTTATGGTTTGTGATCACTGTCAGCGCAGGTCTCTGAGGAGTGCATTTAAATATGCCACATTTGTATTCCTGTGTGTGCTGGGTGAACGTTTATGATAAATCAAGGCTTTAGGTGCCCTGTGGGGAAAGTGCTGGTGGAGAAATACATCTGAAGAAAACTTTTCTCTTAGCAGTAGTTACTTGAGGAAACAGGATCCATTTATCTTTCTAGGGCTTATGTGAGGTGAATACAGACCACCCAGAATCACAGTTCTGCATATCAGAAGAGGAAAATGAAGTGCCTAAGCTTAGCTCTGGGCTTTGAGGCTCTGTGCTGTGCTACACTAGTCCCTCTCCTGTCCCTCCAGCCCTCAGCCCTATACCTGTCAAGCCTGGCAAAACTGCCAAATGCTTGCTGTACATTGAGCCTTCAACTGCAGCTTAATTAACCCTCTTCCCCCTGCATGGCATGCTGTGGCGGTCCTCCAGTGTCACACGGTGCCTGTTCCTACACTCCAGCACATTTAAGTCACTTTCTTAGAAACACCTTTTCTGATCCTTTCCCCTTCTCTAATCTAAATTAGTTCCTGATAATAATAGTGATATCTTATCACTATTTTTCCTCCCTGACCCCGCTCATCTCTTTTAACTCTGTACTTATTTGTGTGACATTTGTTTAATGCTTGTCCCTTCACAAGACTTGAAAGGCACACGGGCCCATTAGAGACTTGAACAATTATCTTGCTGTGTAGAAGGTGTTTTAAATATTTGCTGAAGGAATGTACTTCTCCTGGGTGATATTGAAACTTGTGCATGCAGCTTGCTTATTATATTCTGCCATTCATAGATCTCTCTGTCTCTCTCTCATTGGACCACTGATATAAGCTCACTGATATAAATATTTGTAATCCCCAATACCCACCATACTGGCTGAGACATGTAAGTGTTCAATAAAAGTAAATGAAGTTCAATGGGCCTTGTGTGGCGTATACCTAAGCTTCGGCAACATGGAGAGAAAGTCTTTCAGTTTAGTCTAATAAACCTTTAAAGAGCCCATTAAGTGTGAGACTTTATGCATGGTTCTGAGGATACAAAAGTGTGTGAGCTGACAGAAAAGAAGACAGAGGCACTGAGAGATAATTAGAGGCAGTGTTGCATGTTCAATGAACAGGATGCACTTAGAGCAGTGTAGGAGCCCGGAAGTAGAAGCCTCACTCCCAGCTGGACCTGACTTTTACAGGTTCAGAATTGGAACTGCAAAGGGAATGCATGTCTGATGAATTCTAGGTGCTAAGAACAATGATAAAAAGTGTGACTGAGTAGCAGTTTGATGATATTGAACCATGAAGCATGAGGCAGGGAGGCATGGAAGTGAGACTACAGGATATGCCATGAATGATCTTAGAAGACATAGGGAAAAATGTGATCTTTCCTTGATGTTTTTCTCCACCTTATGGTCATTGTAATTTCAGGAATTTTTCTTGGCCATTGGGACCAAGGTCTGCACTGCAGAATGCAGGAAAATCTCAGATACTAAAGTTGAATAATTTATTCACTCGTTCTTTCAATGAATGTTTGGAACCTAAGAAGTGTGAGGCATGGAGGAGAGTAACAGCTTCAACTAAGATCCAGTGTTGGCACTCAAAGAGTTCAGCATAGTGAGGAAGATGAATGAACGAACCGAAGAGTCAAATGCAATAGATTAAGTGTCATAGTGTAAGTCAGTTTAATTTCTCAAATATTTTGGTTTCAGGACTCCTTTATTCTCCTGAATATTTTTGATGACTCCAAAAAGCTTTTGTTTATGAAGGTTACATAAACCAGTATTTGTTATATTATAACAAAAAAAATTTAAAAGGCATATTAATTAAAAATCATAAACCAATTATATGTTAACATAAAATACTGTATTTTATGAAATTTAACAAGAAAAGTATTGTTGTTAAACATTTTGTTTTTTGATGCATTAAGATTATTTATAGGGGCTAGGGTTGTGGCTCAGTGGTAATGTGCTCTCCTAGCATGTGTGAGGCACTGGATTTGAGCCCCAGCACCACAAAAAAAATAAATAAATAAAATAAAGGTGTTGTGTCCATCTACAAATAAAAAAAATTTACAAAAAGATTATTTATAACAGTGGGATTCATTGTGACATATTAATTTGTGTACATAACACAATTTGATCAGTTTCACAATTAATAGAAGTTGGATTCTCCAGGCTAACTGCTTCTGCATTCAGTCTGTTGCAATATGTTCCTCTAGTTGAAGTGCATAGAAAAATCCAGCCTCACACATTTATGGAGTTGAAAAGGGGGGTATTTTAATAGCCTTTTTAGATAATTGTGGATATTCTTCTCACACTACCCCAAAACTTTCCAAGTGGTAGTTTCTTAAAAGTTACTGATGGGTTGGGGGTGTGGCTTGATGATAGAACACTTGCCTAGCATGCTTCAGGTCCTAAGTTAGATTCTCATCACCGCAAAAACAAACAAAAACAGAGTTACAATATGGAGTCTGAAACCAGTCTTTCCTTCCTTCCTTCCTTCCTTCCTTCCTTCCTTCCTTCCTTCCTTCCTTCCTTCCTTCCTTCCATTGGGTCATATAAAAGTGTATTGCTCTTATACTTTGAATCAGTCTTTTAGTGGCATTATTTTGTAACATCAGGCATTAATCATTTGAAAAATATTGGTTTTATTGAGTGAACTCCAGGTGCATTTCATTATAAACATCAAATCATGCTACAAGCATAATATAAATAGAATAGAATAAAATAAACATAACCATCAGAAAAGTCATTAATACGACTATTGAGCCCATTGGACGAGTCTCAAAGTATTAGGGAATTGTCAAGTTCCTGGCAATGAATTTTCCAACTTTGTAATTTTTTTCCTTGAAAGTTTAACTTTCATCACTGACAATAAATGCCAACAGTTGTTTTCTCTGAAGTGATAGACTCATTCCACTCATTTTCTAGAAAACGTCTAAGGCTCAAGTCTGAATAACTGTAATTTTATATAATTCAGTCTTCCAAGCAAAAATGGCCCTCCATGCAAACACTGAGGAGCTCAGACAAGCCAGTCACATAACAGCTTTTCCCAAGGTACCCATCCATTCAGAAAGACCATGATACTTCAAATGTCAAGTGCTTTGTGAGTAGTTCCTATTTTGTGACTTAATTCAAAAAACTATGTACTGAAGAGTTAAGTTTTAATACTTTGTTATGACACAATCAAATGTATTCTTAACTGAAACGAGTTTATTTTTTTAACTCTGTGTTGGTGAAGAATACAATAATGACTGGCACAGTTTGGTGCTCCTGCCATGCTTCCCGCCAGTGTGTCAGTAGTTTTGCTTATCATTGTTTTTGCCATATCACACCAATATCAACAAAGTTACTCTAGATAAACCAATAGACTAAATAAAAATTATCCTTCACTGAATATTTTAGCACCACTTGTGATGTCGAGCAATTACATAAAAGAGGATCTTCTTTGAGGATTAACTGGTGATGATATTGGATATATACAAGCAAGATGGCCATGTGGGTAGATTCTTTCATTTATAAGGCGAAAAGCACAATTCTGCAGAAGATAGCAATTCAGTCTTTATGTTTCCAGCTAAATATTTAATTTGACAAGTTACTGTATTGTTGGAAAGTGGCAGTACTGTGAATTCTTATACTGACTTTTCATCCAGCAGGCATTCAGCAATTTAACTGTACAAAGTTTTATTATATCTGTTACTATATGTGTTTCTCTAGCTAATGCAATTTGATGACTTACCCTGTAAGTTGCCTCTGGGGCTTCTTCATTTGTAGTTTGAAAGATGTAAGCAATAATTTTTGGCTTTTAGGAGCTCATTACATCTATGTTTAAAATATTTAAGTCCTTTATCTTTAAACTCTAAATCTGTTTCCAGTGTATTTTGTTGAATTTTCTTTTGTATATTATAGAGTCTAATTCAGCCAAGGAGGGCAAATTAATAATGCCAATCTGTTTCTGAACACAGTTTTTGTCACTAGTAAATTTCTGCCCATCTACACGAAATGTATATTGAATAAGTACTTGAAGAATATTTGTTTACCATATTGTGAATCTGTCGATGTGTATATGCCATAAGCTCTCCCAACAAACATGAATGATGAAGGTACCACTGCCCCAGTGTTTGGGTTGAGATGTATTCTTTGCTTCCAGATAATGAAAATGTATTTACTCATTATGACCTGGTACTCACTGGTCCCCAGGTCCAGTATTACAGGTGTCCAGGGTGAGAGCAGTAGGTTATGGCTCCAGAATGAAGTCAGGGCTGCAGTCACATTGTTGGTGATTTCTCCCTACTTGAGTGACCCTGTCCCTGACCTAAGATATGGCAGACAGTTAAGGCCCCATGTGATGCTATCAGCCTAAAGAGGGGCTTTTAATTGTAGTGGCATGGACTATTAGGGCAGGTGTGGATTTATAAGCCACTGAGTTCACAGATACATGGAAGTTCTGCATGCTTGAGTTCACCTGCTAATAGATGGAAAGCTGAGTCAATATGTTAATGCTTTGATATATAGCAGAACTGAATTGGAAACAAATTCACAAGCTAACCTTCTGGGCAACTTTCCTGCCATGTGAAGAACTATATTATTACAATTGCCACAGCAACAAAAGGATCATACCTGCAGCAAGATAGTAAACATTTTATACTGAAAGGAAGGGGAATGAGTCCCATTGCCAAGTAGAAACACTCTAAAGACTTCCACTCTTGTCCACATTGAGTTTGACAGTGCTATTGAAGGAAAAGTGACATGCTAACCCAGTCTGTCTGCCTGCTTTTCTTTTCTTTCATTTTCTTATTCTTTCCTCTTTTCCCTCCTAGTCAATGGCTCTCTGACTGCAGTGTGGATGAAAATTATTATTCAGTGGTGGAGCACATGCCTACCATGCTCGAGGTCCCAACCTTGCTCCTCAACACCACAAAATACAAACACAAGTGAAAAAGAAGCCAGTCTCAGGGGTGCACACCTGTAATCCCAGCTACCTGGGAGGCTGAAGCAGGAGGATCACAAGTTAGAGACCAGCCTGGGCAATGCAAAGAAATCTGTTGCAAATAAAATTTTTTAAAAGAAAGGCTGAGGAGGTGGCTCAGTAGTACAAAACTTGCCTAGCATGAGTGAGGCCCTGGGTTCAATCTCTAGCACCATAAAAACAAAAGCAATCAAACCACTACAATAATAAACAAGTAAAATAATTATTAATGGGGAATATGTGTAATTAACGAAGGATTAAAAGTATTCAAGCCAATTTCACTAATAAGCAATATTTGCCAATCTTGAAACCTAACTGGATGGGATGGAAATCAACTTTATTGTACTAAAAATTTTGTATTTAACACATTTGAGTGGTTTCAGAGTAAAAAATTTTAATATAAATTTCAAAAATAGAAATTGGAATGTTTTTTGGTAAGACACTGAAAACTACTGCTGTCTCTAATAGTAAGTTCATTTTTAGTCTCAGTGTCATTATAAAGGGGTTTAATCATAATTATACTTTGTAAACTTCTACCCTTTTCGGTAATCCAGCAACATATCCCACATGCCTCTCTTCCTTCCCCTGCCCTGCCTGCGGACACTCTTTTTTGGAGCATTCAAATCTCAAAGGAGAATTATGAACACTAACCCACCAATTCCAGGCAACTCTTTGGTGTCATATTTTGTGTTTTTTAGACAGGCAGCTCCTCTCTATCTATGCCCCGCTGAAACTTATGTTTGTCCCCTCCGGCCACACCAAAACTGCTTTTTTTTCCCACCTGGCAAACAGCCTCACTGCATTCTGGGTGGCAGGCTTTGACCAGACTTCAATACAAATGCTCCTGTCGAAAATGGCACCAAGTTAGGTGAAGAACAAAGATTCTCCGGCTTCAAAGCGGAACCTCCCATTTCTGCACAGAAAGGGTTTCACACAACCTCGGTTAACAACAACAACCACCTCAGGAGAAGAAAAGGCCCCAACTACAAAGAAATGCCAAACAAGTAGCCATCAGCCCTGCCTTTCTTTCTTCAGCGTGTTTAGCACAAAACCTGACCAGGACAGCAGTTCTTTGATAATCGTTTGGACCATGACCGCTGCTAGTCGCACTTCTTCTGCCTCATATAGCTCAGCAATTCATGGAGATCTGAGTGCTTCATGCTCACCCAGGCTTAGAGATGTGCTGGCTGTGCATGGACACACACACGCACACACACACACACACACACACACACACACACTGTAGGATGGAACTGGTTGGCTAGAAAAGGATTCTGGCGACTTCCCAAAGATTGCAGGCCAAATCATGTATTTCCTTTATTTATTCTATTTTTTGTGATTCCGTCTCTCTTTTTCTCCCCATTCCAGTCACTGCTGATACATGGCAATGACAAATGCGTACTTGCTTTAATTACTATATTTTTGAGGAAAAGAAAGTGAGAATGGTGGAGAAGTAGCAGTTGATTACATAGGGAGGAAAAAAAGAAGAAAATTCTAAAACAATCATTTTTAAATGCTACTTTCCCCTCTCTCTAAGCCTGAAACAAGAATGAGGAATTGTTCAGAGCCCTAATTCAAAAATAAATAAGAGGAGGCAGAGTCCTTTGCAGAGGGAGGCGGGCAATAAATAAATAAACAAAACAGACAAATTGGACATGCTGGCCTCCCGGTTCCTGCTCGGGTGACAGCTTCTAGTTCACAACACAAGTGCTCTCTTGGTTCCCTCGATCCCACACTTTCCTTCTTTTCTCTCCTTCACCCTGAACTGTCAGTCCTTTCTGAAGCCCGTGCTGTCCTCTGGTCCTGTCATTACGAGGTGGACAGGAGCCAGGCTTGCTGCGGTTCTCTGCCATGTCACCGGCCACACAGTTGTTGATGAGAATCTGGCCCTGGGAGATGAGACCATCTGTGGGTGCTTAAACCTATTTACCTCTCTGGCAGGCTGGGGGAGCCTCTTTCTCTGTATTCAGTGAGGCTGAAGATGAAAAATGCAGTGGGATTAAAGCCATGGGCTGAAGTTTGGGGCAAAATAAAAACCCTTCCCCAAAGACGGAGCTCAAGATAGTTATTAGCTGCAAGGATAAGCCAATCCCCAGTGTCTGGAGCATCCAGCCAAGGGACATTCCAGCTCTGGTTCCCACTCTCTGTGCCCTGGAAGGCGGCAGACAAGTGACTGAGTGACAGCCTGGACTTTGGCTATCAGGAGATGCAAATTGCACTCTGTCAGTCCTTTGTTAAATGATCTTGGGATAATTCTGGGCTTTATTTTGTGATTTGCAGGGAACACGGTTTCAGAGACTGTTTTCAGATAAAGTTAATGAGCTTCAGAAGAAAACTACCACCCTTTTGACCTCCAAATGGGATGCCACAGCTTGACCAATTACCTGAGTCACAACACTGGAGTCCAAAGGACTTTGGTTGTTTTCTAAAATCCAGCCAATACTTAAGGTTACTAGTGAGGCTATTCAGATAAACATGCAGTAAGCTCTGAGGTGAATGCAGAGGCTCTGGATAATGGCAGCATCCTTGGGCAGAGGCCAGTTTACCTAGCTTTGTGAAGCTAGGAAAGCTTAAGTGTCAGGGCCTCTTTTGGGGCCCTTAGAGTGACCCTGGAAATGTGTTTGCATTTCTGTTGCAAAATTTACAGAAGTGAGGTATTGAAAGCCCAACGAGTAGACTCCTATTAAATTTTTCCTCCTGTTCTATGAGATTGGAGTGACCTAAGGCCAGTGAGCTAGAGATAGGTTTAATTTGGCTTTGGTGAGATAGACTGATGAGAATCAAAGCCACATGGATGGATGGTTGCTGGTCATCTTGGTAGAGGAATGACCTCTAGGTAAATGCCTAAAGCCTACCTCACCTGACAATGTGATGCAAAAAAGCAGGGCCACACAATGCTTGGCAACATGGAAGTGTAGAACAGTGCTTGGCTCTGGGAATATGCAGGCATTGGAGGAGAATCTAGGTTTAAAATGGGTGAAGCCTCATCAAACAGAAGAAAGGGGGCTGAGAGGGAGGAAGGGGGGATGGGATGTACGTACATGAATATGCCACAGTGAATCTCACCATCATGAACATCCACAGGGAACTAATTAAAAAAATTTGAGTAAATAGCAGAAAGATCAGTAGAACAGAGGGAAGGGAACAGGGGTGGAAGGAGAAGAGGGAAAGGGGAATATTGGGGACCGTAAAACAGATTATATTCCATGCTTTTATATGTCAAAGTGAATCATAATGTTATGTATAAGTAAAAAGGACTGATAAAAAAGAAATGTGTAGAGCCTCTCACTTCTCCATAGAATGGAGATAACATTTATATTCTAAGGTTCATATGAAGCTAAAATAAGGTGTGTGGCAGTGCCAGCCGTTTCTTGGAATAAACGACTGTATGGAGAGGCACATTTCTTTCTTACTTGAAGGATCTAGGTACCATCACTATAAAAATGAGATGTTCCAGAATGCTTGGAAGATTGTTAATAGCTCTATAAATGTATTAAAAAGCAACAACCTGATATTGCTTTATTCTATTTTTACCTCTTTATTTTCAAATTGAATAGAAGAATATTGAGGATCCCGATATTTGGATTCTAGTCAATAGAAGTTCTCCCATTCTAAATGATAAAGAATTTAAAACACCCTCAAGATGCCTCACAGTGACATTAATAATGAGGATTAGGACCCTCACCAATGCCACGGGGAGGGACCAAAGTTCCATCCAATATTACCCAGCAGCTCTGCCTTACAGATTTCCAGGTCCTCTGAGGGCAGGGAGCACGGCTCTGGGCTTAATACGAGTGGTGCCTGTCCTGGACATGGGTGCCCCGCAGTGACTGACAGGCCTCTCTGTTCTTTTCATTGGTTCCTCACATATGGCCTCTGTCCAATCTGTTTTAAAAATGAAGTGGACCACTTACTCTCTATTTGGTATCATTTCTAAAGGAATGGCTGAAATCACCTCAAACTGGAGAGATAAAAAATAAATAAATAAAATGACACCCAAAACATTCTTGTCCATTCAGAAGCAACAGGCTGTCTAGAAACATGCTTTTCTCTTAGAAAAAGGTCCATACGTCCCTGTCCCCTGCCCAGTCCACCTTCTGTTGCACTTTTTTTTTTTTTTTTTACTTTCTTTTCTCTGTATCATCTAAAAGAAAAGAGGTGCCTCATTTAACTGAGAGCAAGTTTCCCCACATTGGACAGCCAGATCTTCATCCCTTTTAGCCCCGGCATCACCTTGGTGAAACTTCAAGAATGTGCCCATACACAAAAGAGAATTTGCTCCTCCTTCTGGGAAACTGCTCCCTCAGGGCCCCATAGGTTTGCCAGAGCCAGTTGAAAGTTCAGCATTGCTGACTGTGCTTCAGGAGGTCAGACCCAGCCAGACCCAGGCTCCTATGCATTAGTACCTAGGGGTGGATGGCAGGTGGGGCAGAGGGAGGGAGGGAGGACCAGAGAAACAGAGAGAGAAGGGACCCCATGTGTGCCACAAATTGCCTCTCTCCTGCACCCACCAAGCCACGAGTGTATGAAATAATTCCCCCTTTGTCTGCCAGCTGGCTTTCAAAGCTATGGGGATGAGCCTGCTGGACCTGTCTGGGAGCTTGTTAAACTGCACGGGGTAAGTCAGGGAGAGGGAGGGGTGGGGAAAAGATTAAAGAGCGAATACAATCTGTGTGAGGCAGTGGCCCTGACTCTAAAGAAGCAGATGATCTAAGGAAAGGAAGAGCTTCCCTCTAAGACCAGAGACTGCATGCAATGCAAATGACTCCACACGCAGCTGCCTCTGGCAGGCAGCCACCCGCCTCCCAAAGAATAAAGTGAGAGCAACAATTCCCTCCTGAACCCCAAAGCTTAGTGACTTCAAACGAAAAAAGAAAAGTGACATGCTTTTTTCCCCTTACCCCAGTGAACTCATCCATTCCCCAAATTGTCCTAGTGACCTCATCATTTGCAGCTGTGTGCTCCAAACTCTCCTCTCAATCCAGGGGATCACATCTGGTGTAGGGCCTTGATACCATACCTGAGGCTGAACATCTGGAGGTGACCGGCTTTGAACATGCAGGGCTTTGTAACCTCTTTTACTCTAGTTGATGCAGCCAGGGGCCTTGAAGTCTTTGGTAATGTTTTCCTGTGAGATAGCCCTCTGAGCTTTGTGCAGTAAGGGTTTGCAGGGAGGGACTGTGAAGTCAGGGTTAGGTTCAGGGAAGTTTTCATTCTTCACTTTTCTCTTCATGAGCAATTATAGGCCTGACCTGAGAAACGATACTGGCCTCTTTGAATCAGTCCTGCCTGTGTGTGTTTTATGGTCTGACAAGGACCTCATTGACAAAGGTAACATTATTATTTGTATGGCTGTGGATAATGACTCCAATCAACAGGATTAAACTGACTTTGGAAACTTTCATGGAAAAAACAGGCTCAAAGTATTGATATCTGGGGGGAAACATAAACTTAGGAAGGGGACCCTTTCCTTATTATGAGAATGTCAACCCAGCCCACTAATGTGTGAAAGTAATCTGGCAATCCTTTATATATCAAGGGCCTTAAAAATGCTCAGATACTTTGATGCAGATATTGCATGTCCAGAAACATATCACACAGATAATGCAGAAATGCATCACACTGTAGTAAAAAACTTCAATCTAGCATTGTCACAGTAAAAACAAAAGAAAAACACCCCCATCACCACATAAAACACAAAGAACCTAAATAAATGTCCAATATTAGGAGAACAGCTAAGTCAGTTATGTTGCATCCACATTGTGGAATATTATGTAGTCACTTAAAACGATGGAACATAATCTCTGATGCAATGCTTTGTTCATGTGATGCTGGAAAATGCCAGACTACAGAACATGAGTTCAACTTCGTACATGATGGGTATGCAAAAGAATTAATGTCTAAATAAATTTTACAAGAATTTTTTTTTAGGAAGGATGATATTAATGATTTTTGTTTCATATTAATGTATTTCTATACCTTCAACTTTTCTATAGTAAGGATGCCTTATAATTGTGAGAAAATTTACGTTAAAAGGGGGGAAAAATAAAATACTTTGCAGGTCTGTGTCTTTGGCAAATGCCTTGGTAGGAGCCATAAAGTAAAATTGTGTAGGTTTTGGAAAAGTAACATAAATGAATGAGCCAGGCCTGGAATAAGGAAGTGAGAAACTATAGGGGAGCTGATATTTAACTCTAGCTGATTGTTATTATGAGGAAATATGGGTGACTCAGACCTGCTGAATCTGATCTTTTTTTTTTTTTTTTTTAACAAAAGTTCTAAATCAAGATTTCTAAATGAAATCTACTAAGTTTTAAATGAAGGCATAAATTCACAGTTTAAAAAATCAGCTGCATATGTTGGGCCAACAAAATAGCCAGCCTACTAGGCCTCCTTTTGAATCTTGCCTGTCGGACAATACAAGTGCAGTTCAGGGAGCTGTTCACCAGCTGGGGCTCCTAGGCATTTCACTTATTTTCATCACTATCAATAATACCACAGTGAATAGCCTTCTTCATTGGTCTTTCCACACCTAGGCAATTATCTCCTGAAAGTAAACTTCAAGGAGATGAATTTTAGATGCAAAAGATGTGGATATTATATTGATTTTGGGGATATATATTGTCAAATAGTTTTCCAGCAAGTTCAAGTAAATTTATATTTCCTGTAACTGTTCATGAGAATCCCCACTTCTAGTACTGTTGTCAGCACAGAGTCCAGTCAAGCTTTTTCACATTGTTGATCTTAGAGATGGAAGTTCATATTAAGTTATATTTACTTGAATTTATTTAATGACATTAAATAAATACCCTATGTTTATTGATTTTTATATATTTTTTCTTTTATAAATTTATGTTCATATTTTTTGCCCATTTTTAAATGGTCTCTTTAACCTTATCTTATGATTTCCTATAAGATATTTTGTGTGTATACAGTGGATATTAGCCATTTATATCTCATGAATTACATATATTTAAAAATTGTCATTTATATTTTACTTTTGTTTAGTGGAAGAA
The DNA here is from genome assembly GCA_020662805.1 of Glaucomys volans. Taxonomy (NCBI): domain Eukaryota; kingdom Metazoa; phylum Chordata; class Mammalia; order Rodentia; family Sciuridae; genus Glaucomys; species Glaucomys volans. Next base: position 21,204 of record JAJEJO010003364.1, on the reverse strand, counting down.
TTTTAAAATTATTTTAACACTTATCATGAGACTATTTTAAGTGGTTAATTCATTTTGCTTAGGAGAGTGCCTTGGAAAATCACTTAATTTTAGTAAGAAAATAGTGAAACAAAAGGATAACCATACTCACTAGAGGGCTGATGGTATTAGAAAGAAGACATGATAACAAGAGAGAAAATAAGGAAATTTTTTTAGCATATATAATTAATAAAGGATTAGTATTGAATATATATAAAGAACTCTTACAAATTGAGATAAAATGACAGAAAATCAATAAAAAATAGACAAAAGATTTGAACAATTCAAAAATAAAAAATCCAAATGGCTAAACATTTCTAAAACCTAATTAGATATCAGATAAATATAAATTAAAATATCAATAAAAACAAACATCAGATGTTTGCTAATGCCAAATGCTTTTGAGGATATGGAGTATTGGGAATTCTCATAAATTACTGCTGAGACCATATGACCTTTGTGGAAAAACGTCTAGTATAGACACATATCCTGTGACCTATTTTATATATATATATATACATATATATATATATATGTATATTTCCCCCCAGGAACATGAATGTATATTCCTAGAAACTTCATGCTTAGTATATACTCACATATACAGTAATATTCATTGAAGTATTCTTTATAATTTTCCCATTATAGCCATCAATAGTAGAGTACATAGATTATGATATGGAAAACTATATAGCTGCAAACATGGACACATTAAAGGTGTGTGCTCCAGCATGGATAAAGCTTATCAACATGTTTTGGAGGGGCTAGAGATATAGCTCAGTTGGTAGAGTGCTTGCCCATCAAGCACAAAGCCCTGGGTTTGATCCCCAGCACTGCAAAAACAAAAACAAAAACTTGTTTGCGAAAGGAAATTAAGACACAGATTCTATGAATAAAAAGTTCAAAATAAACCAGATTATATTGTTTAGGGATGTTTACTTAGTAAAGCTATAAAGGAAAACAAGGAAGTGATGCTAACAATCTTATATTATTGGTTCTTTCTAGCAGATAGAGTGGTGACTGATGGGAAAATGTGAGTGTGCGTGAGTGTGTGTGTGTGTGTGTGTGTGTGTTCTAAAGTGTCAATAATGTCTTTCTTGGCCTAGTTATTGTTCTTTGTTTTGTGTATTTTAAAAATACAAGTGATATTAAACAATCAAATAGAAATTTGGAGAGTAAGGAAAAAGCAGAAAAGTGAAGGTACAGGAGATGAAAAGAATACTGTGAGAGAAGGAGTTAGATAGCTTAGGAAGGAGCCAAAGTCTGCAGAAAAGTATCATTAATTATATGTTCCAAGTGTTAGGGAACATAGAGGAGTGTTTAGGACAAAGATATCCAGTGGTCAGCTTGGCTTGTTGGTATATCTCTCTGCTCACTCTAAACCTTCAATAAATTGTGTTAAACATGTGAATGTTTTGAATGAGATTTTGGGGATATCAAAGGAAAGTAACCAAATTGACACGCAAAAGAAAGGGAGGTATATGTAGATTTAAATAAAGGATATTTTGAGAAAAATATGGAGGGGCCATTGGAATTTGAGCCTCGGAGTGTATACAGAAATCCTGGAGAGGGAATGTAGAGTCCCATAGAATCTGGAATGTGACTTAAGCCAAATGGATTTATGTTTCCAAATGGCATCTTATCCAATGCTTATAGATGTTGGTTTATGGCAGGATGTTCTCTTTTCCTTCCATACAGAAATCTAAAACTCCTAGGTAATAAACTTATAATTTATCGGTCTTTATATTTTGATTTCTGATTTTCTCATATGCTTAAGAAACATTTCTCATTTTAAGCCATGAAATCCTTGATTTCTCTAAAATTCTACTTAGTTTAAGGATGAAGGGAGTGCCTAATTCTGCTTTCCAGAAGCTTGCTCAGTATTTTTCTTTGGTAATTGGAAATACCTCATTTAATAATGTATTAAATTTTTGAGTTTATATATTTTATCATATTTCATTGATTCTATTCTTGTGCTACTACTATCTTTTGGATTCTATAGTTCTTTGGTAAAGTAAAAAATCTGACAGGAAAAGTCTTCCTTGTTGATATTTTCTTGGCATTTCCCCTTGGATTATTATTTTTCAAATACCCTCAGAATCATTTTGCTGTGTTCCAAAACAAAACTAGAAGAAAACATAACCAAACAAAAATCCTGTGGGACTTAAATAGAGAAGTTATTCAATTTATATATTACTTTCAGTAGTAATACAGAGTATTTTTATTTGTGAATCTGATGTCTTTAATTCTTCAGAGATATTTTGTGTGTTCTGTTGAGATATTTGAGATATGTTAGGATAGTATACATGTATATCTATATAATATGTACATATCCAACATCATATGTGTGTTTATATATGTGTATATATATATCCTAACGTTTATTTTCTCTAAAATATTTCTTACTAGTTTCAGCACCGATTATTAATTTTAGAACCTAATTTTATAGAGATTAGCTTATAAATTAGAAGATTAGCTGCACTGGGGAGGTTGAGGTTTTTTAAATTTAAAATTTGTGAAGTCTTTTTATTGTTTGTTTTTTAATTTGTTATTTTTTATTTTTACAGACTGCATTTTGATTCATTGTACACGAACTGGGGTACAGCTTTTCATTTCTATGGTTGTGCATGAAAGTTAAGTTTTAAAAATATATTGTCTTTTCTTCCATTTAATAGAGAGTCTTCCCGGATTCTGGCCCTAAATTGATAGTCATTGTCTGGGGTGGTAGGAGTTTTCAAGTTTCTTTGTTGTTCCTTCCACAGATGTTTTAGTGGGAAGCTAGGGAGGATACCCCAGGAAACTCTAGTCAGGCACTATTTTAAAGCAAAAGTATGTTCTCTAACTAACAATTAAATTTCAAGGCACAATTTATATGTCTTAGTGCTGCTCAGGGTAACACACTCAGTATGTTGCTGTATTTCAAACCCATTCCTGTTACCTTAAATTAATTTTATACCTAATGTCCATATGTGTTTGCTTTTCGTATACATGTGGTTTCAAGGTATGCTCCATGTACAAGGTGTGTAGCATGTTTTGCCACCTACCATAATAGCTTTTCATTAGACCAAACTAGAGCAGAGATCTTGCTACTTTTATTTAATTCTAACTTTGGCCTTTCATGAAAATCAAATGTCAACTGCCCAAGTGGAGGAATAGAAAAGTACTCAACTGTGTGCCCAGAGGTTCTTGAAGTAAAAGGTTGGGTAATTTATATGTTTAATATAAGTGATTTAGAGCCTGAGGCTTTGATCCAATCAAGTAGAGAATCAAATTAGCTGGAGATTAAATGAAGATGGAATGAGGAGAAGTCTTGCTGGCTTTTGCGTTTTCCAAAGAAATCTTTTGGAGAGAAGTAGTTCTCACCCTTGGCTGCATGTTGGAATTACTCAAGGAGCTTTTCAAAATTTTGAGGCCCAGGCCTCACCCCGAGAGTTTTCAGTTTAATTGGTTTGCTGACCAGCAAGGGTATCCGGAATTTGATCTTCTCAGCTGATTTTAATGTGCAGTTGTGGTTAAGAATGACATAGTTCTCAAAATTCATAGGGCTAAATGGCCCCTGGGGGACTAGTTTAAAAATGTAAACTCCAGGGCTCGACACCCCTAGTACAGTAAGCTAGGGTAGGGTCCAGGAACATGCATTCCTGAAGGACTTGCATGTTGATTTTGACATAGATGGTTCCTGCTCTATTCCAGGACATGGCTCTCTGTTTAGTCTTCCTCCCTCCATCTACCTTTAACTCAGCTCTCAGAATAACATGCTGTTTTAGTTAGCTTTTGTATCTCTATGACCAAAAGACCCAACAAGAGCAACTTAGAGGAGGAAAAGTTTATTTGGAGTTCATGGTTTCAGAGGTCTTAGTCCAGACACAGCCAGTTCCATTCCCTGGGACTCGAGGTGAGGCATCATGGTGGAAGAGTGGGAGAGGAAAACAGCTCAGGACATGATCTGGAAGCAGAGAGCACTAAGCACAGCTCACCAAATATATACCCCAAACCTACGCCCCCAATGACCCACCTCCTCCATCACACCCCACCAGCCTACAGTTGCCACCTAGCAGGGGACTAATTCAGTGAGTGGGTTTAGGCTCTCATAACCTGATCATATCACCCCTAACCTTCTTGCATTGTCTCTCACACATGAGATTTTGGGAGACACCTCTTACCTAAACCATAACACTTTTTTTGGGTTTGGTTGTCCTGAGCTGTGGAAAGCCAAGTTCAGCATACACTTCTGTGCATAGTACATGATCTTCTTTGGTTGGTGCCAGGCCCCTCTAATATGTTTGAACAGTGTCCATCAGTATTGGTGTACCCTTTTAAGATAAATCATGCAGTTTGATGTGTAGATGCTTTTAATTTAGAAGTTTTGTGCTATGAGCTTTATTCTTTCTTTTTTCACCTTACATTTTTATGATCCATCCATATTGCTAAAATTAAATCCAATTCATTGCTTCTGCTTGTTACACAGTATTCTTTAGGGGGAATTGACTCTTATGTTTTACTTATCTGGTTCCCTTTTAATGGCTATCCAGTTTGCCCTTAACCAACCATCACAAGAGGCTATACTGAACATGCTCTTAGGTATCTCCTGATGGATCTATGTGAAAACTTTTCTGAAATACAAACCAAAGAAGGAGATGACCTCAATACAGGTCATAAGCAGTGGCACCTCCTTTCTGTCTCAGGTACTTACCGGCTACAATACTGTAGGTATCCTAGGGGTGGGGGAGGAGGTGGTTCAGGACCCTTTAAATCACCTTGGCCAGGAAAGGCACAATCTTTGAAGTCAAGACTGGAGGCCAGGCGGGGGTGGGGGGGGGGGAAGTGAAAAGGGAGTCAGGCTCTTGAGTTGTGATTCCACAAAAACCTGTAAGGTGTTTTTATGTCACTACAACAATAAGTATGAAAATGATTCACTGACTAAAGGGGTCACCAGTGATATTTACAAACTAAAACCTATCATAGATATTTTTATGAGTGGAGGTGAGAGATCCAAAGGTCTGTTCTCTCCTGAGAAAAATGAGATACCAAACCTGGTGACTACAGCTTGATCAGGTCAATTTTATGACCTTGAATGAAGGACAAGCACTCATTTGGAGGTTTTTTCTTTGGGAAAACCATCTTCAAAAGTTAGATAACAAATATCACAATTTTAGAGAGGAGAAGGTGTGTTGGTAAGGAAATTGCCATTGAAGGGTAAGATTCCTGAGAACAGCAAAAAATTATAATCATGTTTAGTTAGTACTCTTTGAGAATTTATCACATAGCAGGTACTGAGCCACACAATGTATAAATATTACCTAATTCCCATTAATCCTAAGAAGTTGACACTATCTTACTACCTTTTTAAAAGATGAAAACACTAAGGCTTAGAGAAGTTAACTAATTTACTTATGGTCACGCAGTTACTAACTAGTAAAGCCAGGATTTGAATCAGGTGTTTTGTTGGTATTTTTGATTCTAGATTTCTTGCTCATAATGAGTACGGAAAAAAACCAAAAGCCAAAGAACACAGGTTTGAAGTGAGCCATTTCATAACTTGTCAGGATAAGGTGCTGGTGAATTATTTAACCTTCCTGAGTCTCACTTTTTGCAACTGGACAATGGGGCCAGCAATCTATCTTTTACAGAGTTGTGAGCAAGAATGAGCAGAATGTATGGCACATAGTAGATGCCTAATAAAGGTAGCTGTACTAAATCTCTTTTTCCCAGCCTCTGGTACAGGTTTGATATTTATATAATTATTGAATAGACCTAATAGGTGATTAAAATTTTTCAGTTATTATCTTAATTAATTATCAAAATTAATTTGGTAGGGTAAAGATCTGAGAGGGATGAGATGTACTTAAAAGGAAGGGGCCATAAAAAGATTGCCAGAGGAACCCTGGTCTGGTCTATTTTGCAGTTTCCCAGAAGACTGCCCTGGCTGCTGCCCCTTCTAAGCACAGTCAGTGAGTTACCTGACTGATCTCCAGAAAAAGAGAAACAAAGAAGCAATGGAACAGTTAGACACAAGCTCGTTTCTTGCCTCCTTCCCTGGGCCTCATGCAGCGGGTGTTGTGGGTTCACACAGCCATGAGCCAATGCAAGCTCTCCCAGGGAACTGCTGGAGAGGAAATTAATTAACCCCTGCCATGGCTCCCCAGCGGGGGGCCGGGAATTAAGCTGTCATTCCTCCTGGATGCTTGGATCAGCCCTGCTCTGGCTGGCTCAGACTCTGAATGAAGGGCTCATCTGCCCTCCCCTCCTGGCTGCCCTGCCCTTAGACTGAGAACGCGGCTCCAAGCAGGTAAGAGGGGCATTCCCTTTCAGAGGCAGAATTGTGCAGTCACTGCCACTTGTTTCTCGGGTTGGAAACTTAGGAGAAACCTCTTCCAGGGGGCTCAGCTTCGGCTGCCCGTAGCTAAAGTAATGCGATTTGCAGAGACCTTGAGAAAGTAGCGTTAGCTGTGAGCACCAAGGAAACTGTTCAGCATTTGGGATTCTCTGGCATCTAGACCATTGTTAGCTCTCCAAAGGGAGGCTCATGCCATGTGGAATTCAAAGCTGCTGAGAGCTCCACTTTTAATGAGATCTTTCAAAGGGAATAGCTCAAATGGTCCATCAGAATCGTAATGTCAGGTGGATTTCATGGTCCAGACAGATCTGACATTGCCTTCTTTCTTTCTTTTTTTCTTTCTTTCTTTTTTCTCCCTTCTCTTTCTTTAAGGTTTCCACATAAACCAACAGTAATAAAAAAAATTACTTAAGGTTCTTCTGGGAAGGTATTGATTTATTAATAGAAGCTACTGGTTTTCTGCATCGATGGCCCCAGGGACTCTCACTGTGTGGTTGTGATGGCTGGCTTTCCCCAATAAGCCTCCAGAGCTCCCAGCAGTCGATTTATCAACACAGGATGACAACTTCATTGTTGTTCTTTGGAAACTTTGGCTCTCAAGAATTGCTTGGGGTTTTAGGATAGCAAGATGCCTTAGGGAGAGGATTCTTGTATGCAGTAGTAAATCCTCTTGAAGAATGCTAGATCTTTTGAAAATTGAGATAGAACCAACTCCTTGCTTTCTTGCTCTTTCCTCCCCCCAGGGGTGTATGTTCCTTTCTGGAACTTCCTAAGACCCAATGAATAGAAATAAAGCCTTTCTGGCAGTCTAGGACTGTGGGAATTTAGCTTGGGTAACCCAGATGTTATCACATTCCCCAGCTTGTGTGAAGGAATTCACATTAATATAAATAACTCAGATGTGCTACTTGTACTAATTTTCCAAAGCTGCTGTAACAAAGTGCCACAAGTTTGCTAACTTAAAACAACACATATGAATTCTCTTATAGTTACGGAGGCTAGAAGCTCATGCTCAGTTTTACTGGGCTAAAGTCAGGTGCCAGAAGGACTGGTTCCTTGAGGAGCCTCAGGGGAGAATGTCTCCTTACATTTCCCAGTTCCTCAGGCTGTCCTCATTCCTTGGTGCATGGCTTCTTTCTGCATCATTTCATCTTCTTCGTCTGTTTTCATTTCTCCTACTCTTTGCATTCAGACCCTTCTATCTCCCTCTTTTAAGGACCATTGTGATTAGATCAAGCCTGATGGATAATTCAGAATAATTTCCCCAAGATCCTAATTTAGTAACATATTACCATATAAAGTAACACCCCCAGATATTAGGGATTAATAGGATGTGGACAGAGCTGAGGGGCCATTATTGTGACCGCCCCACTACTCTTGCTCCCATTTGCTCATGCAGGACCTTTGGCTCTTGCAGTTACTCCCAAAATGTCGTTTGGAGTCCCTGTGCATGCCCCTATCCCACTATGCTTACAGGAGACTCCCTTACGGCAGCCCACTCCTCAGAAAGTGAGCTGAAGATTACACCCAAGGGGTTCATGAGCCACACGTGCTGGATCCAGGAAGAGACGTGGAGAGTGTTTTCCTGTCTGAGTTAGCAATGCACTTTGTCCCATGGGCCCCAGGAGCATTGTTTGTGGCAGGAGTTCTACAAGGCACTCCCTTGGAAACAGCTTCTTACTTAACAGCTTTCTGTCTGACCAGGAATGGAAAACCAATCCAAGAGGCCAGGTGGGGATCAGACACAATCCAGTGCAAACTTAGCCCCTGTGATGTGCCAGGCACTCTTTTATTGCGGGAAATTCAGAGATAAAGGACAATTGTGCCGCCTGAGTTTCCTCACAGTCTCCCATTGAGGCAGACTTCTTACATTTTCATGACAGAGGTATCACCTGTTTTTTTTTTTTTTTTTTTTTTTTTTTTTTTTTTTTTTGTACCAGGTATTGAACCCCCGGGGCATTTAACCACTGAGCCACATCTCCAGACACTTATTGCAATTTATTTAGAGACAGGGTCTCACTAAGTTGCTGAGGGCCTTGCTAGGTTGCTGATGCTGGCTTTGAAACTCATGATCCTCCTGCCTCAGCCTCCTGAGCTGCAGGGATTGCAGGTGTGCACCACCATGGCTGGAGTCTTGAGAAAGTGAAAGTTCTAATCCAGTGGGTCTGAAGTGGACCTGGAAAGTCTCCATTTCTAACATTCCAAGTAGCAAGGCTCAAGAGGAGGCTGACCATCCACAGATGGTTAGTTATGACATGGTCCAAGTGCTTTGCCACAGGATGCACAAAGGTTGTGTTTGCAAAGGAATGTACCTAGCCCAGGCTGGAGGAGGGAGAATGATTCCTAGAGGAAATGACCCCTGCACAGAGTCCTAAGTTTGATGGAAGCCAGGCAAAGGACTGGGGAGGGAGACAGGAAAGATCTAGAACAGCAAGAAGAGAAGAATGACTGCAGCAGAGAGTGTAAGATGGAAGGAGGGCACAAGGTGAGGCTGTTGAGCCAAGCAACATGAGTCTGGTCGTGTAGAACATTCTACTCCCAGCTTACAAATTGGGACTTCATTGAATAAACAATGGAGGGTAGGGAGAGGAGAAAATGGAGGTAGGGAATTGTCTCTATTACTGGCTGTTTTGAACTGTCCACCTGATTTTGTTTGGTGTTATGGTTTGGATATGAGATGTACCCTGAAAAACTCATATGGCAATGCAGGAATAATCAGAGGTAACATTATTGGACTATGAGAGCTGTGACATAATCAGTCTATTAACTTGCTTGATAGATTAATAATTTGAATGGGTTATTGGTGATAACTATAGCCAGATGGGGAGGAAGTAGGTCACTGGGGGTGTGCCTTTTGGGATTATATTTTGTCCCTGGCAGCTCCCCAACTCCCCTTCCTTGCTGCCATGAGTTGAGAGCAGCTTTGCTCTTCCATGCCCTTCCTCCATGAGCTGCTTCACCTTGGGCCCAGAACAATGGAGTTGGTTGAAGGTGGACTGAGACCTCTGAAACTGTAAGCCCCAAATAAAACTTTCCTTTTCTAAGTTGTTCTTGTCAGATCTTTTGGTCACAGGGACGAAAAAGCTGACTAATATAACTGGAAAATTATAGGATAGTTAAAGTGAATGATAGGAAACATTCCTTTTAAAATATAAGCCTTTTTATAATAGCTAGATTGTGGAGCCAACCTAGGTGCCCTTCAATAGATGAATGGATAAAGAAACTGTGGTATATATACACAATGGAATATTAATCAGCCATAAAGAAGAATAAAATTATGGCATTTGCAGGTCAATGGATGGAGTTGGAGAATATCATGCTAAATGAGATAAGCCAATCCCCAAAACCAAAGGCCAAATGTTTTCTCTGATAAGTGAATGATGATACATAATGGGGAGGGAGGGGAAGGGTTAAGGGAAGAATGAAGGAAGGATGGATTGTGTAGAGGGATATGAACGGTGGTGGGGGGGAGGAAAGATAATGGAATGAGACAAACGTCATTACCCTATGTACATGTATGACTACCCAAACAGTGTGACTCTACTTCATGTACAACCAGAGAAATGAAAAGTTGTACCCTATTTGTATACAATGAATCAAAATGCAGTCTGTAAAAATAAAAATAAATAAAATTAAAAGAAAAATAAAATATAAACCTCCTACAGAACGCCTGGGCATGTCAAGGCAATGCTGTGTTTGAGGTCAGCCAAGGTCTCTTCTAGTCCACAATGGTGGCAGAGGATGAACCAGATTCTGACACCACTGGAAATAATGGTGTCTGGGAGGGGTGGACTGGAGTTCAGGACCAGCTGTGCTGGCCCATGAGGGAGGGACACTGTCTCAAGGCCTTTTGACCACACTACTTCTTGTTAAGTCTACTCATCTTAGTCCTAACCTTTGAAAAGTCATAGTAAAATGCCATTTTTGTGGAGTGTGCATGGGTTCAGAGCTCAGAACTTGATCCCATTTCCCACTCCCACCCCCACTGCTCCCCAAAGATCACAGTGGAAATTTTAGAGACTGATCTGGGTGTGGGTAGTGAAGGAATTGTTTGAGCTTCTTATAGTTTTGGATATCAACCAAGCCTTATTGGATATGTGGTTGGCACATATTTTCTCTACTTACATATTCATATTCCTCTAAATTACTCTGTTGATTTGTTTCCTTTGCTGTTCAGACATTTTCTAATTTGAAGAGGCTGAGAACTTTCTAATGAGGACCTATTAGTACAGGTGACTCTAGGACTCCAATCTGAAAGCCACTCTTCTTTACCCGTCTAGTCCTCATCTGGGGCCATCAACTCTTTCTTCTTCTCCCTTCAGGCCTGTCTTTGGCTCTCAGGACCAGTTTGACTCTAGATCTGTCTTGATTCTGTGGTTTTTCAGCAATGAATTCTGTACATCCTCTGCTCATCCAAAAGTGATATATTCTTCAAGACCCAGACACTTTATGAATCTGTTTCTGCTAACATTACCAGTGAGGTAGTGTCCGCCCAAAATATGTGTGTCAAAGGCTTGATCCCCAAAGCAGCAATGTTCAGAGGTAGGGCTTTTGGGAAGTGGTTAGATCATGAGGGCTCTGATCTCATCAGTGGATTAATCCATTCTGACCCTCAGGCCTATACTGGTTTCTTGTACTACACTCTCCATAGATATTATGTATGTTGATTTCAGCAAGGGCATAACCAAAATAGTTATTTTTTTAAAAAAAATCATTTTTAATCGGTGCATAGTCATTATACACATTTATGGGCTACAGTGTGACATTTCAATACATGTGCATAATGTGTAATGAACAGATCAGGGTAATTGGCATGTCCATAACCTCAGACATCATTTCTTTGTGTTTGGAACATTCAAAATTCTCTCTACTACCTGTTTTGAAATATTCAATTAATAGCTGTCAACCATGGTTACCTGCTGTGCTACAGAACATTGGAAGTTATTCCTTCTATCCTGCTGCATCCCTATACTCTCTCCCCATCCTCTAGAGCTCCATTCCTCCTTTCCTCACACCCTCCTCAAGCTTTGGTAACCACTCTTCTATTCTCTACTTCTTTGTGGCCAACTTTTAAACTTCCACATGTAAATAATAACACATGTCATTTGTCTTTCTATGCTTGGCTTATTTCACTTAACATAATGTCATCTAGATTCATACATGTTGCTGCAAATGACAATTTCATTCTAAGACTTAATCCTATGACCACACTCTTTATTAATATCCTCATGAAAAATATGGGGCAAAATAGATGACTGCAAGTGCATGGCATTGTGATTGGTTGATTCAATGTAATTAATGGATATTGATTTATGGTTTAAAGTCATCTTAAAAGGAATTCTTTCTTTGGTTATGTGTGTCCCAAACTCTCTCTTTTGTCCAGTTTTTTCAATAATTTTTAGCAATACTTAGATAAAAATAGGAACAACCATTGTATCAGGTAATGTTAGTACACTTTAGACTTTAGTTTTGCTCTTAATCTGCCATCCTAGAATAGAATCAGTCCATTCTATTCCATTTTGCAGACTGATTTATTTCTAGTCAATTTAAATGTTGGTATCTCACTCACTTTCAGGTAAAGTATGGTCTTTGGGAACTTCTTCCTCTTCTCTCTACCCCTTCCTTTCTCCTAGAGGACAATTGTGCACAAAAGAGAGAAGATTTTTGGAAATAACATCTTGGCCCCTGGAGCAGGCTTTTCAACTTCTCTCTTTTGGTAGTGAAATATTTCCCACCTGGTCACAAAGCATAGACCAGCAACTACTGATACTGAAAACCATTTGGATAATCTCATGTTCTGGGACTCCTGACTTTGTGTGAAGCCACCTCATTCCCTTTCTCCTCTTATTGGGGCATGTGGGGACTAATCGGGATATAGTGTGCTCTGTTCAAGCTGCTGGGAATGGGGTACAATACCTCAGAATCACTGATCTAAAGGCACCTACTGCTTTGCACCACAGGGCAATTTGTGAGTGAGTATTTTTCAGGTGAGCAAGACAAAAACCACTGAGCTCTGAGTCTTCTTCCACCTCTTCAGAATTTTAATGATCTCCTTTTCCAACTGCCCCCAAAACTTGAGCTTCCAAGTTAGGATATTAGAAAACTCGGTGGGGGATGGAGGAGTTGAACGTGCTCATAATCACTCAACTGAAGTTCTGCTATATGAAAAGGAATTTTCTGAGCTCTCCAAGTGATCGAGTATGATTTTGCAAACAGGTCTAACCTCAAAGCTTTAGGTGTCATAATAGTGTGACAGTGATTCTGAGTATCCTCTTAGGTATTTGGGTTGGGAACACACCTGCTGACTTGCCTGAGCTTCATTAAGAAGCTCTGAATGTGTCCTCTTGCTGGAGAACTCCTCAGTTGTATCGGACACACCTCCTAGCTTTTACATCACATAAGAGTCCTGGAAGAATCAGCTGTTTCTCTCTTATGAGTGATTTTATGTCCATGTCCCCAAGTATCAGGAGCATGCCTGGTGACCAATATAAAAAGTGGCAGGGTCAGTGTCAGATTGAGAAAGCTCTGCTGAGTTTACCTTTGGGGCACAAGTCTATTCCTCTTTATCAGCAGTTTTTTCTTATTGCGTTTGTTATTTTGCAAAGGATGGCAGCCAAAACTGAGTTCCTGAGAGGTGAAGTAGGGAAGATAGAGTAAGGAAATCCACAGCTAGCATTTGTCTCATTAAAATCTGTCAAAGTCAGAGGAACAGAAGGCAGCAAAGAGCTAAAATCAGATGTCACTAGCTTTCAGAATACGTTGACATGTGGGGGGAGCAAACTGTAGTGACAATGTGCCCTTCAGCTGCCTTGGATCTCAGCTGGGAATAATAAAGCCCTTTGCTGGCTGCACCGGGGAGGCAGACAGCAGTCTAGCACCCAAGCACAGGAGGTGCAAAGGACAGTTACAGCTGATGGGAGACAGGACCTTACAGTGGCTTCCTGTCTTTGAAGAAGCATTTTCTCTTGCTGAAATCTGCTTAGGAAAGCAGTGTAATTTTGTTTGTAAGAAGTACCATGGAGTTGGGTTCACCATGAACACCTCAACCACCTCTTGTACCTGTACATGTAAGGTTGAAAATATTTACATTTATATTAAAGGGAAAAACAGAACTTATACATCCAGACTGATAAAGCAATTGACTTAGAGTAGGTGAAAGAATGTTGGCTTGTATAAATGTAATGTGATAGAGTGGGAAAGATGGACTCTGGAGGTAGACAGAGAGGGGTTAAAATCCTGGCTGTCTGCTCACAGTGTCTCTTCAGCAATTTATGCAATTCTCAGTGACTCAGTTTCCTTCATCATTGAAAGAGATGCTTTTACTATTATTTTTTTTTTGCTTTTTCAGACTATTGTGAACATTTACACCATAGTGTAAATTGCATAATAGTATACGGTATATGATTTAATAGGCAATCAACAAATGCTGTTATACACCCCCAAAAAATGATTCTCCAGAGCCCTCAGGAGAGAAAGTCAGCCCCACCCAAATCCCCTCCCTATAGCCCACCCCAACCCCTTCCCCTCCCTATAGCTCCACCCTAATCCCTTCCCAAGCCCTATAAAAGTTGGCAACAAAAGAACTGGTGCGCAATTTCCCTGCACCCCACTTTTAGGAGTAAGGGAGGTCCTCCCTGGCTAGCTAAAAATAAAAGGCTTCTTTTGACTTTATGTGATCTGCTAGGATGATTTTATTTCCTTGGGTACAACAATGCTAGTTTTCTTGTCTTGCATATTTTCTTTGTAATTTAGAATCTGTTTTATCTAATCATTTACATTTTAGAATCTATTTAATGTGTTTACTATTCATTTGTGTCTTAAAGGATCCACTTAGTACTTGAAGCTACTGTAGTACTGAATTTGGTTCTGCAGTTTACTGTCTTACTCTGTAGATTCGAAACACATCACCCACCCACTTTCTGTCAAGATTTGATTATGTCATATAACCCACGTGCACACCTCTACCTGAGCTCCTGTTCCTCAGGAACAAGGGGCATTTGTACCTCTTTGGCAGTTCTGACCTGAGCTTTTAGAGGAGGTATTGTTCTGTTGCCACAGGGGAAGATAAAGTAGGTCCTGGGGGAGAAATAATTTAGAGAAAGGAAGTGAAGATTTCCTTCTATAGATGGTGAGCAGGAAAAAGATGAAGAAAATATGGTAGGAACATAGCTTTTGGTGACCATTTAAAAAACCAGAACTCAGGAAATCTGGTCTGATAAGGTCTGATTTTATTTTGAAAGTTTAAATACAATCTTATGAAAATATAAAACTTACGTTCACATACACATATTTAGAATTGGCCTATAATATGAAGAATAATAGTAAATGAAAGTAAATACTTTTAAATAAATACATTTAAGTAAATGAAAGTATTTACTTTCACTATGAAAACAACACTTCATAGAAATGGGTAAAAATAAATCTTAGTTAATTTGATACTTGCTATGGAGACACACAGTTAAAATAACCATGCTAGTCCAAAATAGATGGTTCTGTGAATCAGTAGCTCTTTTTAAATGGTAGATTCATTACTTTAAAGTAAATGTATATTTTTCTTGGCTCTCTGACTATACCAAGAGGACCTATTTAGCATCCAAAGTTGCCTTTTGAGCCCTTGTGCAAAATATCAGCATGGTTTCCTTTCCCCTTGATTAACATGAACTTGCTGTTGTTTCATGCAATAGCCAGATCAAACTAGTAGAGGTAAAAAGTCAAAACTCAGGTCAAATGGCATAAGGCAGAAAGGATAATGTATTGGAGGGATAATGGCGCATCTCTCAGGTTGATGGAAGAAGGGAAGGATGCAGCTGGAGGCCGGTGGGCTCGCAGCACTGGGGTACCAGCAGGGCTCTGAGACTTGGGGGTGATCACTGTGAACTTCCTCCTGCGCTTCTCCCTCTGCTTGCTGACTTGTTTCTCTCTCATGGTGTGTCCTCTACAGCATTGGAAACAAGGCTGAGCTGGTGCTTCCTGAGCCCACTATACTTTCACCACCTGGTTTGGCCGCACTCCTCTTGGGTCTAGCTGAAGGTTCAGGAAGGGTCATCTGGTGGTCTCACTTGGTCATGTGTCACACTCTCCCACCCAGACTGCCCTTCCCAATGCTCACCTTGACTTAGGCTCAGTTAACCAGGACCAGAGTCTGGAAACAAGAGAGCCGCAGCTCCCAGGTAGAGGGCAGTGGTTCTGGGCAGGATTAACTCCCATTAGTATTAGTTCCTAATACAAAACTAATACTAATACTAGTACTAATACTAATACTAATACTAATACTAATACTAATGTAGGGTCCCATTAATATTAGTTACTTGAAAGGAGTGCCAGCCTTTCTGAGTTGCAATTCTGCCTCTTTTTGAGTATGAGATCATCCATTCTAAAGACACAGCAGTGGAGCCCTTGTACCTGGACTTGGATCCTGGCTCCCTGACCACTTACTAGTGGTATGACCTTGGGCAAGTTGCTTACTTTTTTGGGCCTTAGTTTTCTCACTTATAAAATGGGAATAATGCTCTTCCTTATTGCAAGAGATTTAGGTGAATTATAACATCTAAATCTATGTGCAGAAGAGGGTCTAGTGTACTGTAAATGCTAATAAATACTGCTACTGTTAAACTGTATGAGGAACAACTGTAAGGATGTTCTCTAGTTTTCCCTCTCCTCCTCCACACCCACGTCCCCCTTGAGATAACTGTTAAAAGCTTGATGTCTCTGTCTCCAGATTTTTAAAGCTTATGTTCATGACTATATATTTAATGGACTTATTTATAGATTTTGCAAATTGCTTTTTTTAAAAAAAATTAGCTTCTTTTGATTTCAACACATCATAGATCAAGACTCATTATTTTCTCAAACTAGTGAGGGAAAAAAATAGATGTGGAAATGGATGTTTATATGCAAAATAGACCTAAGGCCCATAGTCATCAATGTCTAGTAACTTCCTCATTTATATCCCTGGCTGAATTCCTGGAAATAAAATTTATGCATGTTCATCAGCATCTATGACTGGCATTCTCATCTGCAAGATAGTGCAGTGTGTTCCCAAACCATTACATTTCCAGACCCTCCCAGAGTTTATTTCTAGTGGAAGAGATTACAGGAAATTATTTTAATGACTATGTTCCTGAAAGAGGTTTCTTATTACTCCCTAAAACCTTTATTGACCTCTCTTTTTATACTTGAAATTTCAGTTGGAATATTCTCTGACTGGGGAAATGCAAATTAAAACCTACAATGAGATATTACCTTACCCTAGTCAGAATGGCTAATATCAAAAAGATGGAAGATAACAAGGGCTGGTGAGAATACAGAGAAAGGGGAACCCTTGTACACTGTTGATGGGAATGTAAATGAGTACAGCCATTATGGAAAACAGTCTAGGGCTTCCATAAAAAATTTAAAATAGAACTCCCATGAAACCCAGCAATCCTGCTACTGGGTATGTATCCAAAGGAAGTGAAATCAGTGTGTCCAAGAGATATTGGCACTCCCATGTTTATTGCAGCATTATGTACAATAGTGAAGAAGTAGAAACAACCTGAGTGCCCATCAAGTGAAGAATGGATAAATAAAATGGGGTATGTAATACATTCAAATACTGTCAGTCACAAAAAAGAATGTCATTTGTAGCAACATGGATGGAACTGAAGATCATTAGATTAAGTGAAAGAGACCAAATAGACAAATTTGACAAGAAAAACAAATACCACATGATCTCATTCATATGTGAAATCAAAAAATGTTGATCTTGGGGAGTTGAAGGTAGAATGGTTACCAGGGCTTGATTGGTGGGTACAAAGTTAAAATTAGAAATAAGAAGTTCTGGTATGCTACTACACGGTATGGGGACTGTAGACAGCAATTTTGTGCATTTAAAAAAAACTGGAAAAAAGGATTTTGAAAGTTTTTGCAAAAAAGAAATGATAAATGAAGACATAAATATTGTTTACCATCAATTGGATATTGCACACCATATATATGTATCATACATTATATGGTGCCCCAATAATTTATACAACTTTCATGGTTTTACATGTCAATTAAAATTGAAAATAGAACATTTTTTGATTGATCTGCAGGTTGTTTATTGTTTCTCTGTGGTCATGATATACCATCTGATTTATCAAACTCAAATCTCCACTATAATTTATTAAATATAACTCATTTGACCATTTCCAGTAAAATTAACCAAATCAGAAGATATCATTATCTCAGAGAAATGACTCATTTGGAGCAGAATTGGAGGAAATGACTTGCTACTCCATTTTGAAATTCTTGTTTGATCATTTGACAAGTACAAGCTTTGTTGAAGTTCTACACTAGAAGCACATTCAAAACCCTAAAAAATTAAGCCTTTACTGTAGAGCCACTAAGGTAAGAGGGAAAAAACCCAGGGCTGTGACATCTTCATGGAAACCTGGGATTTGTCGGGGTCCATTTCTCACCTCCGTGGATCCTCAGTTTATTCTCTGCCATTCCAAGTCCTTCGTGTCCTTCCAGTTCAGATCAGACCTCCCTATGAACATTTCTCTGCCTCTTTCAGACTTCAGTTTCTAACTTTAAAAAAGTTTGTAACTTAAAAAACTGCTTAAATTCCTAGTCCAATTAATCCATCCCCCCACCATTCAGTTATTTATATAGTGACAGGTCTTAGAATATAGAGGTAAGCAATTGATGGGTTTTAATATAAAAGAAATTAGTTCAAGTAGATCAACATTAAGAAGGAAAACACCTTCTTGATTGTTTCTTTGCTGTGAAGAAGGTTTTTAGTTTGATACCATCCCATTTATTGAGTCTTGATTTTACTTCTTGCATTTTAGGAATCTTATTAAGGAAGTTCCTGAGCTGATATGTTGAAGTGTTGGCCCTACATTTTCTTCTAGCATGTGAAGGGTTTCTGGACTAATTTCTAGGTCTTTGATTCACTTTAAATTGAGTTTTGTGCAGAGGGAGAGATAGGGGATAAATCTCACTCTACTACATATTGATTTCTAGTTTTCCCTGTACCATTTGTTGAAGAGGCTATCTTTCTTCCAATCTATGTTTTTGGTGCTTTTGTCTAAAATGAGGTAACTGTATTTATATGGGTTTGTCTCTGTGTCTTCTATCCTGTTCCATTAGTCTTCTTGCCTGTTTTGTTGGCAATACCAGGTTGTTTTTATTACTATAGATCTGTAGTATAATTTAAGGTCTGTTATAATTTTGCCTCCTGATTTGTTTTTCTTGCTAAGTTTGGTTTTGGCTATTCTGGGTCCCTTATTTTTCCAGATGAATTTCATGACTGCTTTTTCTATTTCTATGAAGAATATTATTGGAATTTTGATGGAAATTGCATTGAATCTGCATAGCACTTTTGGTAGTATAGCCATTTGGATAAAATTAATTCTACTCATCATGGGAGGTCTTTCCATCTTCTAATATCTTCCTCTATTTCTTTATGTAGTGTTCTATAATTTCACTGCAGAGGTCATTCACCTGTGTTGTTAGATTGGTACCCAAGTTTTTTTTTCCCCCCTGAGGCTATTGTGAATAGGATGGTTTTCCTAATTCCTTTTTCAATGGATTAATCATTGAAGAGAGAACCTACAGAATGGGAGAAAATATTTGCCACCTGCACCTCAGATAGAGCATTAATCTCCAGGATATATACAGAACTCAAAACTTAACACCAAAAGAACAAATAACCCAATCAAATGGGCAAAAGAATTAAACAGATACTTCTCAAAAGAAGAAATATGAATCATCAACAAATATATGAAAAAATGCAACATCTAGCAATTAGAGAAATGCAAATTAAAACTACACTGAGATTCCATCTCACTCCACTCAGAATGCCAATTATCAAGAATACAAGTAACAATAAATGTTAGTGAGGACGTGGCAAAACAGTAACACTCAGACATTACTGGTGGGACTGCAAAGTGGTATAACCATGCTGGAAAGCAGTATAGAGATTCCTCAGAAAACTTGGAATGGAACCACCATTTGATCCAGCTATCCCACTCCTCAGTTTATAACCAAAGGACTTAAAATCAGCATATTACTGTGAAGCAGCCACATCAATGCTTATAGTAGCTCAATACACAATAGCTAACCTACAGAACCAACCTAAATGTCCACCAACAGATGAATAGATAAATTGTAGTATATACACACAATGAAATATTACTCAGCCATAAAGAAGAATGATTTTATAACATTTGCAAGTGAATGGACGGATCTAGAGACTCATGCTAAGTGAAATAAGCTAATCCCCCAAAACCAAAGGTCAAATGTTTTCTCTGATATGTGGAAGCTAATCCAAAATAAGGGGGGAGAGGGGAAGAGTAGATATTCATTAGATTAGATAAAGGGGAATTAAGGGAAGGGAGGGTGGATAGGAAAAGAAAAGACAGGGGAATGAATCTGAAATAATTTTCCTATGTACTTATATGAATACCCCATAGTGGATCCTACTATGTACATCCTTAAGAATGGGGTCATAGCTCTTGCTTGCCCATTGTCCACCTTTCACCTACCCATTGCCCACCACCAAATATCCACCTGCCAATCATCTGCCATTAGCCTGCAGACAGCCCACAGACTGCCAGCAGATTGCCTGCTGCTCACCATTGCCTAGAAGTCCATTGTCCCAGTACCTTTTGGTGTGGTAATGGAAGCCTTCAAGGACACAATAAGATTACAGGGTAGAATCTGTGTTGGCTCAGCTCCATACCACCAAATGAGAAGACACACAAACATGAAAATACAAGGGAACAAAGTGCCTCAACAAAACAAGATGTTTCAACAATAGAATCCATAGACAATGTAGTAGAAGAAATGTCAGAGAAGAAGTTTAGAAGGTACATAGTTAGACCAGTCTTTGAAATAAAGGATGGTATCAGAGAGAAAATACAGGAAGTGAAAGATCACTTCAATAAAGAGGCAGAGATTATAAAAAGGAATCAAGCAGAAATCCTCAAAATGAAAGAAACAATAAACCAAATTAAAAATTCAATGGAAAGTATCACCAACAGACTAGACCACCTGGAAGATGGAACTTCAGGCAATGAAGAAAAAATACATAGTCTTGAAAATAAAGTTAACCACACAGAGAAGATGGTAAGAAACCAAGAACTTCCAAGAAATATGGGATAACATGAAAAGACCAAGACTTATCAGAATAAACAAAGGCATGGAGACACAAATCAAAGGAATGCACAATATTTTCAATGACATAATATCAGAAAATTTCTTAACTCTAAAGAATGAAATGGAAAATCGACTACAAGAGGCTTACAACACCCCAAATGTACAAAATTACAGCAGACCCACACCAAGGCACATTATAATGAGAATGACTAACATTCATAATAAAGAAAGAATTTTAAAGGCTATAAGAGAAAAAAATCAAATTACATATAGGGGGAAATCAATTCAGATCTCTGCTGATTTCTCAACCCAGACCCTGAACGCCAGGAGGTCTTGGGAAAACATATATCAAGCTCTGAAAGAAAAATGGATGCCAACCAAGAACTTTATATACAGCAAAATTAAGCTTCAGATTTAAAGATGAAATAAAAACCTTCCATGATAAACAAAAGTTAAGTTAAAAGAATTCACAACTAGAAAGCCTGAACTATACAACATTCCCAGTAAAATATTCCATGAGGAGGAAATGAAAAAAAAAAAATGAAAAAAACCAGCAAAGGGATGAACTACACTAAAGGAAAGATCAATCAAAGGAGAAACTAAGTCAAGTTAGAAACCCAAAATAAACCAAAATGACCAGGAATACAAATCATATCTCATTAATAACTCTGAATGTTAATGGCCTAAACTCATCAATTAAAAGACATAGACTGGCAGATTGG
>JAJEJO010003362.1:155563-260749 GCA_020662805.1 Glaucomys volans | reverse complement strand
ATTTTAATTTTTATTTTTATTTACTTATTGATTCATTGAACACAAATGGAGTACAGCTATTGTTTCACTGGTTGTACACAAAAGTAGAGTCACACCATCTGTGCGTTCATGCATGTACACAGGGCAATGGTATCTGTCACACATTCTGTTATTATTTTTACCCCCCACCCCACCCCCACCCCTCCCTTCCCTCTATGCTATCTATCCTTCCTCCATTCTTGCCACCCTTCCCCCCCGCATTATGCATCATCATTCATTTATCAGAGAGACCATTCGGGCTTTGGATTTTTGGGATTGGCTGATCTCACTTAGCATAACAGTCTCCAACATCATCCATTTACCTACAAATGCCATAATTTTATTCTTCTTTATGGCTGAGTAATATTCCATTGTGTATATATACCACAGTTTCTTTATCCATTCATCTACTGAAGGGCATCTAGGTTGATTCCATAATCTAGCTATTGTGAATTGAGCAGCTGTGAACATTGATATGGCTGCATCACTGTAGTAATCTGATTTTAAGTCCTTTGGGTATAGGCCAAGGAGTGGGATACATCTCAGATGTTCCATCAATGGCAGATTAAACAAATTATGGTATTTTCATTCAGTGAAATATGATTCAGTGATTAAAAAAAGTACAAACAATTATTGAGGAAAAGAAGCAAGACAAAAAAATGGTACATATCCAGATGTGAAGAATAAGCTAACAAGTCACTTGGGGAGGTGGGCATTGACTGGAAAGAAGCTGAAGAACTCTGGGTGGTAGAAATGTTTTTACCTTGATCTGAATGGTGGTCATATGACTGTACATATGTAGAATTCATTAAACTGTGTGCTTAAGGCTTGTGCATTTTCTTATCCCTCAGCAAAATACTGTAAGAAAGAAAAAAGAAAGGGAGGGAGGGAAAGAGGGAGAAATTGGTGTGGGGAGAGAGGAAGGAAGAAAGCAGAGAATATGCTTTACTTTTTCTGCCTTTGCTGTAAGTGAATGTAGTAAGTTAGGGATTTAGACTAACTAGATTTCCCCCTTTATTTTTCTTATTCTCTTTTTAAAAAAAGATTTTAATTTGTTTTAATTAGTTATATATAAATCTTGCTCCTTTTTTTCAAACCTTGATTTAGTTCCTGTTCTTCTTGTACTCTTCAGTGATTTCACATTTCATTTTAACAGATGAGACCAGCAGTTTATTGAACTGCTTATGACCTGAATGCCAGTTGTGCAACTGTATAAGTCTCTACCTTCCCTTTGCTGGCACCTTGTACAAGCCCCAGTTTCTCTGCTGCAATAAATGAACCTATTTTGGGATGTAGAAATAGAATCTTAAGCATAAGGTCTAAAAGGCATGATACAAAAAAAGTAGTAAAGAATTTATATTGAATTTTATTTAATGTAAAGTTTTATATTCCATTTTTAAATTTATTAGAACATATGTACACATAGTTTGCTGAATGACTTATTTTGGTACTTAGGATAGGTTGACTTAATTTTATATATTTTTTTAAAATTATTGAATTTTAAGAACCTTTACAAAAGTAGAGAAAACAAGATGTGAATGTCCCCTGTACCAGTCACTAACTTCAACAATTATCAACTCATGGCAGCCAATCTTTTTTCTCATCTCTTTCCTTCCTAGAATATTTTGAAGCAAATCTCAGCTATATTACTTCATCCTAAATACTTTTTAGGATAGGAACTCTTAAAAAATTAATAACTCCATTATCAAGGAAAAACTACATTTTCTTAATATTAAAGCCCAGAGTTCAGATTTCCATATAGTCTCAATTTTTAAATAATTGGTTGATTTTAATGAAGATTGAAACAAGGTTCATATATTGCATTTAGTCTGTGATGTCTCTTTAGTCTTTGTTGTTGTTGTTGGTACTGAAGAAGATTGAACTTGGGGTGCTCTACCTCTGAGTCCCTGTATTTCCTATAAATGGATGATTTAAGAGACTATATAGATTCAGATTTGATTTCTTTGGAAAGATTGCTTCTATTCTATTACCTCAGAAGACAGTTTCTTGTGGTCTTCTATTTTGTGATTTTAAGGTTGATCAGAGGGTTCTTTTATTGTTAGCCTGGTTCATCCATTATCCAATTTCCCATTAACATTTGACCTAATCGTTGTAGCAGCCTGTTGATGCTCATTGCTTAGAAGATCCATTATTTTATCTGGAGATGCAAATGGATGATGTTGGTGGGGCTTACTCTTTCTACATTTATAAGCTAGAATTCTTCTAGCTAATAAAGAGATTTTCCTTCAACATCTGCTTGTTCTGAATATATTCAGTAAAGGCAAGATAAATGCTTGAATCTTTCCCTTTATGTGTACGTATCATGTACAAATCTGGAACCAACGATTTTTCTAAAGTTTTTTTTCTTTTTAATTGGGAAATGTTATAAACCAAACAAATGATGTTGTCTGTCTTCATTGCTAGTGGATGGCTTTTAGGCCTCTGAAGTGGATAGAGCTAGAAATCTTCATCACTAACATAAACATAGTTACTTAGTTTTGTTTATGTTTTATACCTATCTATAGATATATAATAATTTACTGACAACTTTGAAGGTTTCTTTTTGTCTAGGAAATATAGTATTTTGTCATCATTTGAACTCACTTGAAATAATTACCTTTGTACAATTAGGGCCACCAATTGGATTTTACTGTTAGTTTATTTGCATTGTTTTCTTTTTTAAAGAGATTTTTGCTCTCCATTTTGATTTAAATTTTTTGAATTAAATCAAAGTATATTACTAGTTAAAAATCATGTTATTGGCAGTATGGTTACTAAAGATAGTTTGCGATTTCTTTGTTTTGATATTCTTTTTTCTTTAGGGCTACGTCTCATTATGTTATTTTATAGTGTTTAAAGTCATTTGAAAAGTTTCTCTCTGTTTAAGTCACCAACTCAATTTACAGCTAGATTCAATTTCATTTTTCTTTTGATTTTAGAGATTGTTTCCTCCCAATTTTGATGGAGTTTTAAAATAATTTTGTAAACAATTCACATTTTCAGAATAAAGTCTATGAAACACTGTACGTTCAAAGAAATCCAGTTTTTATTCCTCCCCTCCTCTTTGCCTTCTCTTTATGTTTTTTTTTTTTCCCCTTGAGTTTTGGCTTTATCCCTTTAAAAAATAAGCGAATGTACATTTATATTTTCATCTTTCTTAGATAAAAGATAACATATACTAATTAGTACCTTGCTTATTTTCATTTGACAGTGTATCTTGTCCTGGTAAGTATAACCTCCAAGGCATATTGTTAAATTTAAAAAAATGGCAAAAGCAAAATTTCTTATCAACTGAATTATAGTATTAGTATTTTATGCTATGGATGTTTATGTAAATGGTGCCATTTGATGGTTTTTAAGGCTGTTTCTAGTCTTTTGAGTTGATAGCTCTTCTTGTACTTATCTTTTTGTATTTCCTAGGAATAGATGACTTTTTAGTTCTAGGAAATGTCATTCACAGAGCATCACTTATGTTTACTTTGTCTTGTTTGTTATAGAAAAAAACTCCAAAAATGTTGTTTTGCTCAGATAAGTTAAAGAATTACTGTTAACCTTGTATTCATTGCTAAGTCATTGTAGTAATATTCCGCTCTATTTGTTACTTGATTACCAAAGTGTAAATAAAAATATTCAGTTGATATTTTTAATGATTAAATACATGCAAAGCTTTCTAGGGTAAGTTATGTTGAAGTTTAATACTTAATATCCAAACTAAGCAATCTAAGAATCTCATGTTTACCTTGTTTTAAATAGTATGACTACATGGTTGAATTTTTTGTTCACTAATGTACAGAAAATGTTATAAAAACCCCAGAGACTTCACTGGAAACTGTTATCTTGTTTTTTGCTTCATTTATAATTCATTAGAAAATCATACCGTGGGGTTATCTATTCTTACAATCTTCCATGGTAATTAAATGTATTAAAGGTTTAAAATGAGTGTACATTTTATTGTGGAATATTTCACTTGTGTGCCTTTAATATATATATATTTTTTAAACAGGCAGTATAACTCCAACTGTGGAACTGAATGGGCTTGCTATGAAAAGGGGAGAGCCTGCCATCTACAGGCCGTTAGATCCAAAGCCATTCCCAAATTATAGAGCTAATTACAACTTTCGGGGCATGTACAATCAGAGGTTTGTATGTTTTCTTTGGTTTTCTTCATTATTATTTATGCATATTATAAAAGTTTCTGAAATTCATAGTATTTTAAGTGTAATTACAATTCACCGTGGGCACTTTGCATGGAATTTAGATAAATCAGGCTCATGAGGGGAATGTAAAGCAAGACATTAAAAACCCCCACAGTTTTCAGGAATTAGTTTTTATTGGGTCATGAGAGCCCTGTATTTGTTGAAGGCAGGACCATGTTTTAAGTTCAACCAGAACTTTATAGCGTAAGCTTCTCAGTTGACTTTCTCATTCCTTTACCAAGCAGAATTGTTTGTCTTGATTTGTCTGAATACATGAATGAATATTCTGTATTCTATACATGTCCGAATACAATGAATGAATTGGAATGAGTATTTCCAATTTATAGGTAATTTATTGGAGGAAGCAAGGATTTACTGTCTTTTTGTACATTCATGACTTTATGATAGTTACAAGTATGACTGAATTTTCTTTTACAAGCATGGCAGAAGTTTCAAAATAAAGTTTTGTGGAGTTTTTCCCCTGATCATAAAAGTCATATAAAACTTATGTGGAGAATGTGGAAAATACAGAAAGGTAAAGAAATATAAATAAGTTGTAATCACAGAATTAGCCACCCTTAATATTCTGATATAGTTTACTTTGTTTTTTTCTGAACATAGTAATCTGTTTAACTGAATTGAAGTTGTCTTTATGTGTAATTTTATAGTAATTTATTGAGGTATAAAAGAGTGAAGTGTGCAAATCTTAAGTGTACATCTTGATGACTTTATTGTTTATGCATATATGTATTTATATGTGGATGACTATTTGTATGTGTATATCCTCATGTGATCACCACTTACATCAAAGTAGAGAAAGTTCCTGTCACCTCTGAGGGTTTCTAAAGAGAGACCTCCTACTGGTAGCATACTCTCATTCCAAGAATCACCACATTTTGTCAGCACAGATTAGTTTTGTCTGTTGTCAAACTTCGTATAAATAGACTAATACACTATTCACTGTGTCTCTGGCTTCTTTCACTTTGTATAATAGTTTTTTTTTTTTTTTTTTTTTTTTTTTGTTTTTTTTTGTTTTTAAAGTCATCCCTTTTGTTTTTGTTTGAGTTTTGTCCTTTTTTATTGCTGAATATTGTTCCTTTGTGTGAATATGTCAGTTTGTTTATCCTGCATATGCAATATGGTGCCTTGTTTTCACCTAAGATAGAGTTGACTTTTTATATCTTTAAATAGTCTTTGAAGGGGTTTTTGCTGGCTGTAAAATGCTTCATGTGACCAAGGTATATTTTATAATCATGCCTATTTTTGGTCATCTAGGTTGCACTCCCCTTTTGTGGTTATAAATGATGCTTTTATGTACAAGTCTTTGTTTGCATCATTGTTTGTCTCCTTAAGGTAGATATTTGTAAAGGAAATATTAGAGTTAAAAAGAAAAATGCATTGCCTAATTACACTGAAGTTTATCCTGATTTCTTATCACATATGAGAATATCTTTTCTACTCTGACAACACTGAGTTAAAAAATTGTTTGGTAGTTAAAAATGGAATTTAAAAAAATTTAATGCTATTGATTGCTAATGAAGCTGGGTATTTTTTCAGATGTTTGCTAGTTATTTTTTCTTTGTTCCTTTAGTTATATATGACAGTAGAATGTATTTTGGCATATTATACACACATGGGGTGTATTTCCCATTCTCGTGGTTGTGCATGATGTGGAGTTACACTGGTCATGTATTCATATATGAACATAGGCAAATTATGTGCAATTCATTCTACTGTCTTTCCTATTCCTATCTCCCCACTCTTCCCTTCATTCCCCTTTGTCTAATCCACTGAACTTCTATTCTTCCCTCCCCCTACCTTGTCATCCTTTTTGATTTGTCTAATTTAATTGGTTAATTTTTATAGCATCGCTTTGACCAGTTTCAAATGTTTATGTGTAAAGGGTATTAATATTCAGTCTATATTTTGTTGTAATTTTCCTGCTTTTAAAATTTTGGATTTTAATTTTGTGTTTATTATAGTTTTAAAGATTTTATGGTCTAATATTTTGACGTTTAAAAATATTTTTCTCCCATTGCTTTTTTTAAAAAAAATATTTTTAGTTGTAGATGGACACAATACCTTTATTTTATTTATTTATTTATTTATATTTATTTATTTTTATGTGGTGCTGAGGATCGAACCCAGCGCCTCACATATCCTAGGCGAGGGCTCTTCCTCTGAGCCACAACCCCAGCCCCTCCCATTGCTTTTATGCCTAAAAAATTTTTTTCATTCCCTACATATGATCAATATTTGCTGATGCTTTTGTTATGATTTTGATTACTGACAGTACAACTCAGATGTGCAGAGAATATATTTATTCAGTCTTTTTATATAATTTGATACTTTCTGATATCTTACTTGGTGATAGAAAATTACTTTTAATCATTATCTATTTAAAACTTAGTCCTGTTCAAATTGTAAATAGTTCTTTTAAGTGTTATTGCGTAGGATCTCCAAGAAAAATTTGAACAATCTCTTAGATTTCCTTCCCTCTCTCTTTCCACCTAGTATGCCTGGAAGTTCACTGTATGCTAGAAATCAGAGGAATGGCTCCTCCGTGGAGTGTCTTATGTTGTCCTTTGGTGCCTCCGCTTTTTGTAGTGATGTCCCTTGTTCACCAGGTGCTGAAAGCTGCAGTCAGCGACATTGAGTTCCTTTTCTCCCCTCATGTCTTGCTTTCAGAGGGTGGTGTAACATTCCCATCCTTAACTTGGCCTGAACCCTCAACTTTTCTTGGCTCCTCTGATGTCATTCCATTCTTCTCTTCTGTAGAGTCCCTGCTTTTAACCGTGGAGTATCCAGCATCAGGCTTTGTAGTTCTCAGCTCTGTGTCATACCACATAAGAGGCATAGGGGATATAATATTTTCATTATACTTGCTTAAGTCCCCTCTCTTCTCTCTCTCTCTTTCTCTCTCTCTCTCTTTTTTGCTACAGTATATCAGTTGTCTTTCTTTTAGTCTAACATTACCTAATATAAGTAAAGCTAGTAGCTCATTTCAGCACCGTAGGCATATTTAGTTATAGTAAGGAGCACCTTGTCTCTTCTATACTTAAATATGTTTTATTTTATTTATTTTTATGGTGCTGGGAATCATACCCTCCTCCTTGCCTATGCTAGGCATGTGCTTCACCA
The DNA here is from genome assembly GCA_020662805.1 of Glaucomys volans. Taxonomy (NCBI): domain Eukaryota; kingdom Metazoa; phylum Chordata; class Mammalia; order Rodentia; family Sciuridae; genus Glaucomys; species Glaucomys volans. Next base: position 253,394 of record JAJEJO010003362.1, on the reverse strand, counting down.
CTAAGCTGCATCCCCAACCAGATACTTTATTTTATTTCTTTAGTTTTGTGGTGCTGGAGATTGAACCCAGGACCTTGTGCATGCCAGGCAGATGCTCTACCACTGAGTCACATCCCCAGCCCCCTGGATACTAAAGTATCCAGTATACATTTTTAATGTAATGTAATATAATTTAATAAATAGATTCATGACAGTATTATATTTTAATGTTTGTTGTATTTTAATGTTTGCTGTATATTCAGTTCTTTAATGAAATTTTGCTGTGATTTTGATTAGGGAATTTATTATTTTTAAATGAAAGAAATATGGTGCTAAAGCTGTAAAAAATCAGACAATAATCTCTCTCCTTATGGAACTCATGTACCAGGAAGAGAAGCTGTCAGTCAATAAGAGGTTAGTTACTGAGAAGGTGGCATTTGATGAAAGGAAAGAGGAAAAGAAGGGAAAAAAAAACATTTGAATGGATGGAGGTAGAAGAGGCGCTTGGGTTGGTTGGCTCCAAGCTTAAGAAACATGAAGCACAGAGCCTCTGCATCTGGAGTGAGCCTGGTATGTAGACACTTCCACCAGGAGACCAGCATGTCTGCAGTAGAGTGAACCAAGTGGGGGATGAGTTGTGCATGAAATCAGAGGAGGCAACAGGGGTCATGTGGTTTGGTTTGAATTTTTTTTTTTCTTTTCGAGAATAAGAATGATGGTGTTTTTCCATTGTTGGCAATTTCTAGTTTCAAGCTTTGATTCTGTGATTGTCATGACGGGTGGAACAATTTTAATGAATAAGGTGAACTTTTCCTTCATATTTTTGGAGAATATGATTTTTTGCAAGTAAAAAGAAAAGATAAAAAGAAAATAGGGAAGGGGAGTGAAAGGAGGGGAAGGAGTATTGGAGTAGGAAGGATAGTAAAGTGAAACAGACATTATTACCTCATGTGTATATATGACTGCATGACTGATGTGATCCTACAATATGTACAATCAGAAAAATTTGAAATTACACTCCATTTATGTATGATTTATCAATGTATAAGTGTATTCTACTGTCATGTACAGCTAATTAGAACAAATAAAGAAAGAAAATGCTATAACATCATTGGAATAAATAGTAAAGAATTGCCAGAAAAAAATATTAGTCCCCACATTTTAGATGCAGCATTAAAAGCATTTATTTAAAAAGAAAAGAAAATAGGGAAATACTGTTAAGCCTATAAGCTATGTTTTAACTTAAAAACTGTCTGCTCACAGAAAAGCAGACTTTCCCATTACTCAGTGTGTTGTTAAAATTATGATTTTAAACACAACCCTAATTTATAGGTGACAGCACTCGAATGTATTACAGGGAATTTGGAGTCAAAGATCAGAGGAGACTTTTCCTTCCTTGTCAGACTCTGAATGAATCAGTAGCTTCTTAAGGCAGGGAATGAAAGGTTGAGAAGTGTAAGAGACAGATATCATTTAGAGAGATTTTTGAAAAAGTCCTCTCATTATTTACTTAAAATAATATTAAGTAACAATTAGTTATTACCCATGGCATTGTTTTTTCGCTGTTCTCTGCTGATGAAGTTTCTCCATTTGAACTCATTCAAAGTCCTAAGGAAAACTGATTTTTTCCCTCTGTTCTGTTTTATAATGGTGGAGAAAAAAGATTTGTTCATGGGCAAACACTGTAGATGTTACCTGAATTCTGAAGAACCTGTCTCCTTTTGTTACACCCAAGATGTTTGACGAGGAATACATCCCATTACATCTTTTTGTTTCTCTTTTGGGTTACTGTTCACTAGCAGATATGTTGAAAAGTAGAAAACATTTAAAAATTCATATGGCAAAGGATAAAGTAAAGATTGGAGAACATTTTATGCTTATGTTATTCAGCTTTATTTTGAGGTTATTCAGACTTTCAGTATAAGGGTTTTTTGCTGCTTTTAAAACCCTTTCAAAAGGCATATTATAAAGTAGAACAGTTGCTAAACGTTGAAAGTGTTTGTGCCAGTAGTGATAATTTACCTACAGTTTTGGTTTCTGCCACCAGATGGTGCCTGTGTATTGATAAAACAATATACAACTTTGAAATCTCTTGGATAAATGAAATACACACGAAGTGGGGAAAAGCAGGAATTTGTTCTGAGAGTTACTTTAACTTTGTCTTTATGTCCGATATCCCTTGATTTGGGGAATGTATTCTTTTCTTTTATTGTATGTTTTACTCATGGAATGCATGTCAAGACTTGAAAAAATGTTGCTTCTTGCTGGGTGTGGTGGTGCATGCTGATAATCCCACCGACTTGGGAGACTGAGACAGGAGGATCACAAGTTGGAGGCCAGCCTTAGCAACTTAGTGAGAACCTTGGCAACTTAGAGAGACCCTGTCTCAAATAAAAAAATGAGAAGGGCTAGGGGTTTAGCTCAACCTCCTGTGTTCAATTCCCAGTATGAAAAAGGAAAAACAAGAACAAGAACAAGAACAACAACAACAACAACAACAACAACAACAAAAAATGTATAGGAAAAAAATGTTGCTTCCTTATGAGGATGTTTTTCATTTGGGGGAATAAGTCTACACTCTTAACAATAAGACACATTAAAAATACATTGTTATTTAAAAACACTTATGAGCCAGAGAAGAGAATTTGAACGGTTACCAAAGCAAGAATGAGAAAGAGTAGATTTAAGATAGAAGCTCTCATCATCACAGATATTAAATTCCTTAACAAAATATTAGCAAACTAAATTCAGAAAAATTTAAATAATATATTACACTGCAATTAAATGGGGTTTATTCCAGGAAAGCAGGGTTTGTTTAGTATAGAATAATCAAAATAATTACCAATATTAACATAATGAAGGAGGAAACTGTATGAGCACCTCAATAGATACAGAAAAAGCACTTGAGACAGGCATGATGGCACATACGTATAATCCCAGCTACTTGGGAAATAACGGAGAAGTTAAGCTATCTTTATTTGTAGATACTGTGATCCTTTATGTAGAAAATTCTAAGAACTCAAAAGTGAAAAGTAGTAGAATAAGTAACTTTAGCAAGGTAACAGGATACAAGGTCAGTATGTAGACAAATCAGTGGTATTTCTACTTAATAGTAATGAATAGCTTGCAAATTACTATAGCCTAAAAACACATCATATTTAGGAATAAATTAACAACCTGTATATTGAATGCTGTAAAATAATTGCTCACATTAAAGACAACTCTTCTCCCAAAGTTAACATGATGATACAATGTAATCTCAGTCAAAATCCTAGCTGTTTCATAAAATTAATGTTAACATGGGCATTTGTGTAGAGATGCAGTGGATATGTAGCCAAAACAATTTTGAAAAGAATGAAGTTGGAGGGTTCACTCCACCTGACTTCAAGATTTGCAACAAACTACCTTAACCAAGAAAATGGAATATTGACCTGGGGACAGATATATGGATTAGTGGAATAAAACAGAACAGAGGCTGGCATACCATGCTCATGGGCCAAATCTGACTTGTCTATTTTTGTGTGCCTTGCAACTTAGGAATGGTTTTCACATTTTAAATGGCTGAAAAATATCAAAAGAAAACTTATATTTCATAGCACATGGAATTTAGGTGAAATTGAAATTTTAATGGGTGTCAGTTTTATTGACACATAGCCACAATTTTGTTTACATATTGTCTATTATTGCTTTTGTGTTACTATAGGAGAGTTGAGTAGATGTGACAGAGATTGTATGCCCTACAAAACTCAAAATATTTACTATCCAGCCCTTTATAGAAGTTTTCTAATATCTGAAATATGGAGGCAAGAAATAGATCCATCTGAAGATGGTGAATTTAATTCTTTAAATAATTAATTTCAGTGAAGGTACAAATGGGGAAAGGACACTCTTTCCAAAAATTAGTGGTGAAGCAATTGGATATCAAGACGGACACAAAGAACCTTAACCTGTTTCACATCATAGACAAAAATTAATTAGGATGGATCGTAGAACTATGTAAAATAAAGAAATGCTTTGTTACTCTGGGGATAGACAAAGATGTTTTAGAACACCAAGTGCACAAGTCATGTTTTCCAGAAGAAAATATTTTGGAATTTTGGAGAAAGACAAAGATTTCTTAGAATACAAAAAGCACAAATCATGAAAAAATTGAGAAGTCAAAAAATGTCATCAAAATTTTGAACATCTAGTGCCTGAAAGTCACTGTTAAAAAAAAAAAGTAAAAGCAAGATATATATTGAAAGAAAACATTTGCAATACATATATCTGAAAGAACTTGCCTCTAGACTACATAAAGGAATACGCACAACTCCATAGCAAGTCAACAAAAATGGGCAAAACATTTGAAGAGACTCTCATTAAGAAAGAGATGAGAATGGCTAATAAACACATGGAAAGTTGCTCAAAATCATTAGTCATCAGGGAAATGCAAATTGAAAGCATAATTAAAATTTAAAAAGACTTGACAGCACCAGGTGTTATGGTGGGGCAACTAGAAATATCATATATTACTGTTGGGAGTTTAAAATGGTACAGTCACTTTGTCAGAATTTGTCACTTTCTTATGAAGTTAAGCATGTACTTACCATATCATCCAGCAATTCCACACCTAGTATATACCTAAGAGAAATGAAAACATGGCCATTCAAAGACTTTACGTCTTTCATACCTCCGCCCCCTGAAATGGTGGGATGAGACAGACATCATTACCCTATGTACATATATGATTAACAAGAATGGTATGATGCACAACCATAGAAATGAAAATTTGTACCCTATATATGTACAATGAATTAAAATGAAGTCTGTAAAAATAAAAAGAAAAGAAAAACAAATGGAGAAGCCATAGAAAAAAAGACTTGTACATCAAAGTTTGTAGTTTCTTTATAAAATTGTCCTTAATAGGAAACTACCCAAATATCTGCTACCAGATAAATGGTTAAAAATTATAATATAACCATGCCTTGGGGTACTATTCAGCTGTAAAGCTGATTTATACAACAGTATGTTGGAATCACCAAAACATGCTGAGGGAAAAAGCTAGATAAATAGTATACATACTATATTCTATTTTTGTGGAATTCTAGAATAACAAAACTGTTCCTGAATGACAGAAAAAAGTTCATTGGTTTCCTGGATCTGGGAATAGAAATTATACAAGAAAGTTTTAATTTTTTTTCTTTTTCTTTTTTTTTTTTTTTTGTGGTGCTGGGAATTGGACCCAGGGCCTTGTGCATGCAAGGCAAGCACTCTACAAATTGAGCTATATTCCCAGTTCCAAGCTTTTGATTTTAATGATTGTTATATGATGAATGTCAAAATTCACCAAACCATGAGCACATTTCATTATGTGTAAATTTTATCCAAAAAGAGTTGATTTGAAAAATACATTTTGCAATACTCATTTGATTTGAAGCTAAAGATATTTCTAAAATGTGTCATATTTTTACCACTCACGCATTTGGCCACAAGCATTATAAATATCTTTCTAGGGGCTAAAATAACATTTATCTCATAGAATGTTTGAGGACAAATGATTTGCCTATAGGTTGCTTAACTTTTGCTTTTGCACAATAATTATTACTATAATTGTTAGCCTTTTTATAATGCAGGCAGTAAGTTCAGTTACAAGTACAGACTCTGAGGTTGGAATCATAGCTACGTGGACTTGAAAAGATTCCTCAGCCTAATTCTCAGTTAACTTACCTGTAGTTTGAGGAGAAATAAATAAATTTTTTTTTTGTGGTGGTGTTTTTAGGATTTTATAAAGTAATTCAGGGACCACACATAACCCATAGTGTTTTAGTTCCTTAAATAAATCTAAATATCATTGTATTTGTACTAGATTTTTTTTTTTAAACCAGGTATTGAACCCAAGGATGCTTAACCACTGAGCCAATCCATAGCCCTTTTTATTTTTTATTTTGAGACAGGATCTCACTAGGTTGCTTATAGCCTCACTAAGTTGCTGAGGCTGACTTGGAACCTTTGATCCTCCTGTCTTAGCCTCCTGAGCCACTTGGATTATAGGCATGTGCCACCACGTCTGGATTTCATTATTTTGGGATATTCTTAAAAATTTGGCCAGGTGCAGTGGCTCACAGGAGGAACACGAGTTCAAAGCCAACTTCAGCAACAGTGAGGTGCTAAGCAACTCAGTGAGGGCTAGGGATGTGGTTCAGTGGCCAAGTGCCCCTGACACTTCTGACACCAAAAAAAAAAAAAAAAAAAAGCATTAAGCTAAACTTAGTGGCACAAGCCTGTAATCCCAGTGACTCAGGAGGCTGAGGTAGGAGAATCACAAGTTCATTGCCAGACTCAGCAACTTAATGAGACCCTAAGCAACTGGTCGAGACCCTGCGTCAAAATAAAAAAGTGCTGGGGATGTGGCTTACTGGTAAGGGCCCCTGAGTTTAATCCTTAGTGCCTCCCTGCCAAAAAAGAAACCCAAAAGAATACAAATATTAATTAATGCTGGAGAGGATATAGAGAAAAAGGAACACTTTTGCACTGTTGGTGGGGTTGTAAATTAGTACAGCCACTATGGAAATCACTATGGAGATTTCTCCAAGGCTAGGAATGGAACCACCATATGACTCAGTTATACCACTCCTCAATATATATCCTACACAACTAAAATCATCCTACTATAATAATGCATGCATACCCATGTTTATAGCAGCACAATTCACAATAGCCAAAGTATGGAACTAGTTTAGGTGTCCATCAGTGGATGAATGGATAAAGAAAATATTGTGTGTATGTGTGTGTGTGTGTGTGTGTGTGTGTGTGTGTATACCAACCATAAAGAAGAATGAAATGATGTCATTTGTAGGAAAATGAATGGAACTTGAGAACATTATGTTAAGTGAAATAAGCCAAATTCAGAAGGTAAAGGGCCATATGTTTTCTATGTGGAAGCTAGAGAGTAAAAAGGAAAAGAAAGGTGGGGGTGGAGATCTCATGAAAATTGAAGGGAGATCAGTAGAGGAAATGGACCAGGGTGGTAAGGAGGGGAGGGAAAGGGAAAATACTGAGGAATGGTGTTGGCCAAATTATATTGTTATATTGTGTGCATGTATGAACATGTAATAACGAATCCTACCATTATGTACAATTATATATCTTGAACCAATAAAAATATGGAAAAAAATAAAGCTAACATCTAGAATCAGTAACCTTCAAACACAAAGGCAATAGAAAAGCTAATGGTAGAGAAACACCATTTATAATAACAAAGAAGATAAAATACTGAGGAATAAACCTACTGAGAATGTGCAAGAATACATAAAGTTTTAAGGACTAAGGATGTAGTTCAGTGTTAAGAGTTGCCTAGCATGCATGAGGGCAGGGTTTAATTCCCAGCACTGGAGAAAGGAAATTAAAAAGCTTTAGAAAGATATAAAAATATACTTCAACAAATGACATTTTTGCTATTGCATATAGGATGATTGAACATTTTAAAAGCTAGATAAAAATAAATGAAAGTAGAGAAATACTTTCTAATTTTCAAATGCAATGAAATAATGAAGATTAAAGAAGAAATAAAGGAAGTAGAGAATAGAAAACATCTACTTGATTCAAAATCCTGATTTTTAAAAAAAAATTTACAAAATAGAACAAACAAAACAAAGGCATAAAGGAGAAATATTAGGGCAAAAATGACCATTGGAACAGAGGAGATTTTTGATGACATTATTTCATAGGCCTCTGTACAAATAAATTTGTTAACCTAGATGATAATAGTGAATTCCTAGAAAATTTTGCTTTCCAAAATTGGCTCAGTAGTGATAGAAAGCTTAAATGCGCCTTGTCCACTTGAAAAGAACCTGGAGAAAGTTAGTAAGGAACAAACCATGGAGGAATCCTATCTCCCACAGTTTTGGAGACCAACAGTCTTAGTATTATATAAGAAAAGATAAGAGATAGAAGGGGGAATTTCTGGATCATTTTACAAAACAGCTTTAACATTCATACCTAAATCTGGTAAAGACAGTATAGAAAAGGAAATTGCAGTCTAAATAAATAAATATATATAAGAACAAATAAAACAAATAGACTCCAAAACCAAGTTAGTAATAATATGTAACTTAAAAATTTTTCTGCTTGAATTTTAATTCATTTGAATACTTTTATTTTTGTTGACCTGACTGGTAAAGGCTTTGAATTTTTCTGTGATCATTGCTCTACATGTATTCAAATCTACTATAGATTCAAATCTACTATAGATTTGAATATGTAGTATTTTTCATTGTAATTTTTTTTTAGTTTGTATTTTCCTTTTCATGTAAAAATTGTTTGATAAAAGGTTTAATTTCAAGGCAAAAGGGCCTTTTAAAAAATTTATTCTGTAATAACAGAATGAGACAGACATCATTGCCCTGTGTACATGTATGAATGCACAGATGGTGTGACTCTACTTTGTGTACAACCAGAGAAACAACAGCTGTACTCCATTTGTGTACAATGAATCAAAATAAATTAAAAAAATAAAAATTTATTCTAATTGCATTTTGATCCAACACTATTTATTACTTTTAATATTTCTACTTTGTGATACTTTCTCATTCTTTGATATTTAATGTGGAATCAATATAGTATTACATATGCACTTGAAGCATAAAGGGTATACATTTTGATCATAAAGATCATCCATAAGGCTTTTCAGTTGGGTGCTGAGTGGTTCTTTGGATCATATCTGGTGGCTCTGCAGATTATAACAGAGAACATGGAGGCCCAAGAGGAAATGGACCCTGATGGTGTCATAGAGAGCAACTGGAATGAGATTGTGGATAACTTTTTTTTTTTTTTTTTTTTTTTGTGGTGCTGGGGATTGAACCCAGGGCTTTGTGCTTGCACAGCAAGCACTCTACCAACTGAGCTATATCCCCAGCCCCACTGTGGATAACTTTGATGATATGAATTTAAAGGAGTCTCCTCTTGGGGACATCTATGCTTATTATGATTTTGAGAAGCCTTCAGCTGTTCAGCAGAGAGCTATTATTCCCTGTATAAAAGGGTATGATGTGATTGCTCAAGGTTAGGCAGGTACTGGCAAGACAGCCATATTTGCTATTTCCATCCTGAAACAGTTGGAAATTGAATTCAAGGAGACCCAAGCACTAGTATTGGCCTCCACCAGAGATCTGGCTCAACAGATCCAAAAGGTGATTCTAGCACTTTGAGCCTGTATAGGAGCATGTCATGGCTGCATTGGTGGAACAAATCTTCAAAATGAAATGCAAAAACTGCAGGCTGAAGCACCAAATATTGTTGGTACACGAGGGAGAGTGTTTGATATGTTAAACAGAAGATGTCTTTCTCCATAATGGATCATAATGTTTATTTTGGATGAAGCAGATGAAATGGTGAGCTGAGGGTTTAAGGATCAAATTTATGAGATTTTCCAAAAATTAAATACAAGTTGTCAGGTTGTGCTGCTTTCTGCTACAATGCCAACTGATGTGTTGGAGGTGACTAAAAAATTTATGAGAGATCCAGTTTGAATTCTGGTGAAGAAAGAAGAATTGACTCTTGAAGGAATCAAACAGTTTTACATTAATGTTGAAAGAGAGGAATGGAAGTTGGATACACTTTGTGGCTTGTATGAAACACTGACCATTACATGGGCTATTATTTTTTTCAATACACAGTGCAAAGTGGACTGCTCAGAGAAAATGCATGCCAGGGATTTCACAATTTTTGCTCTGCATGTCGACATGGATCAAAAGAGAAAGATGTTATCATGAGGGAATTCCGATCAGGGTCAAGCTGAGTTCTGATCACTACCGACTTGTTGGCTCGTGGAATTGATGTGCAACAAGTGTCTTTGGTTATAAACTATGATCTATCTACCAGTTGTGAAAAGTATATTCACAGAATTGTCAGAGAGGGCTGATTTGGTAGGAAAGCTGTGGCTATATACTTTGTTACTGAAGAAGACAAGAGGATTCTTGGTGACGTTGAGTCTCTACAATACTACAGTGGAATAAATGCCCTTGAATGTAGCTCACCTTATTTAATTCCTGGGATGAGATTGACTTGAATGCAGTGCTCACTGTTGCTGAATAGGTGATAACGTGCATTGTGCTTCTTTGGGAATATTTGAATCTTGTCTCAATGCTTAAAATGGATCAGAAATATAGATTCTGATAGCAAAGCGACATTAGTTGTGAGTTCTTGTGAGTGAAGTCATTGGCTTTATCCTTTTTAAACTGTTGGGGTGGGTATAAAAGATGGGGTCTGTAAAATATTTTTTTCTTAGAAATTTATTTCCTAGTTCTGTAGAGATGGTTGTATTAGATGTTCTCTGTGATTTAATAATATACTTGTGGACTAAAAGATATAAGTGCTGTATAAAATAAGCCAATTAGGTTAAACTAGCATATCTGCTTTTATTGTGTTTGTCATTAGCCTGAATAGAAAGGCCTTTAAAATCGATTTTTTAGAAAGCATTTGAATGCATTTTGTTTGGTATTGTGTTTATTCAATGGAGTATTTAATTAATGCTAAGTGTGAACTGGACCCTGTTGCTAAGCCCCAGCAAGCAGTCATATTCTAGGTAAGGTGAAACCCAGTAAAATTGCTGTATTGCACATGTCTTAATGAAGTTTGAATGTTAAATAGATTGTATATTCACTTTTAAAAAAAAAGATCATCCATAAGATTTTATTGCTTTGATATTCTCTATCCTTACTTTTTCCTTTTGTCTACTTGGTCTCTTGTACTGAAAATGATGTGTAAAACGTTTTAGTATTTGTGTACTTTCCACCTTATCTTCTTGGATTGTCTGCAGTTTTTGTTTTATGAAAGTGGTTTCTGTATTATATGAAACAAAGATATTCATAACTGCTATATGTAATTTGAGAATTATAGATTTTAGCATTAAAATGTCTTTCCATTAGTACCTTTTATCTTGAATTCTACTTTGTCTGGTATCAGCATACCAATTAACTGCTTTTTGTTTCTATCTGCTCAATATACCTTGGTTATTTTATTTTTAGCCTTTTGCTCTGTGTCTCTTGTATAACATATATCTGGGTCTTGCTTTATGAAACAAATTAAAATTCTTTTTCTTTTAAGCCCCAAACATATTTGTCTTGAGAATAATGGCAGACATTTTTTGGTAGCCTAATTTGTCAATTGGTTGACATTGGTTGTTTACCTTAAACTGAGTCAAGTCTGATGCTCTGAAGTTTTGATAAAAATATATTTGAAACATATAATAATTTAAAAACTTTATCTCAGGAGGCTACTGACATCAATTTTATTTTTCTATCCTTTCTGAGTATATTAAATTAAATTGCTAAGTGAAAGAATAACAGGTATAATTAATAGTCACTTGATAAATCTTAGTAGTGCTGTTTTGGAATACTTCCCAGAAATTGAGAAGCTGAATAATTGTGGTAAACTAGTAACACATTGTATTGCAAGTCAGATAGTTTCTAGTTCTTTGCTTCTAACAAATTAAAAAAGACTTAATTGAGTCATCAGTTGATGCATCATTAAAAGTAATTAAAAATTAAAAAAAATTTGTTCTAATTGGCTATACATGATAGTAGAATGCATTTTCACACGTTGTACACAAATGGAGCATAGCTTCTCATTCCTCTGACTTTACATGATGCTGAGTCACACCAGTAGTGTAGTCACACATGTATATAGGGTAATCATGTCTGTCTCATTCTACCGTCCTTCCCAGTGCCCCACCCTTCCCCTCACTTAAAGTAATTTCTGATGGAAGATCATGATGTAGGTTTTTACATAGAAGAAATTGGGTGACCTTGCTATAGCAAAAGTTCAGTTGTGGTTTACTTAATATGAATAATGTTTCTCAGTGATTGTATCTAATAAAACTGAAATAAGAACAGAATTGAAAACTATCTTAACAGTAAGAAAATTATTGTATAAATATAAATTTTAAGAAAGGTCTATCCATTTTCACTGTTTCATGTCCATAAGACTACTTCTTGTTTAAAAATAATTTATCAAAATTTATATATATATGCCATTATCTGCTAATAATAATAACAGTATTGGCTTATTGTATACTTCTATGTTAACTTACATACTTATAATCACAGAAAAATGCAAACTTCTGTGGGTCTGTGGAGGTAGTTCAGTTTAAAGAGTGCTTACCTAGTAGCGTCCATGATGGTCTGTGTTCACTTCCCAGAACTGAAGAAAAAAAAAAAGAAAACTAACAAAACAAACAACCCCCCAACAAACTATATAAATTTTAATTCATATGCACATTGCACTGCATAGAAGTATGATGGAATGAGTAATAAAAGACTTGCAGGCACAGGGACTGGGGTTGTAGCTCAGTGGCGGAGTGCTTGCCTTGCACTTGTGAGACACTGGGTTCAATCCTCAACTCCAATAATAAATAAATAAATAAATAAATAAATAAATAAATAAATAAATGTATTGTGTCCATCTACAACTAAAAAACATTTAAAAAAGACTTGCAGGCACAAAATATCACAGGTTAAAATTCTGTATGAACAGTGGAATAAAATACAAGTTGAAAAAGATAAAGGTGATATAAAATTTCTTGATACATTAACAAAGTTTATATATTTTTAAGTAGATGAGGGTAAATATCAATTTATATTTCAACCTAGATTAGATTTCTTTGGATACAATTTAAAGGAGTAACGTACGACTTTATTTAAAAATGTCAATATTTCCAGCAAACCATAAACTATCCTTTGTGTTTGTGGAAGCAAGTACTTAAGCTTCTAATGCAAAAATTTAGATGTCAATTAAAATTTTAGATACAATTAAAGTACATCCAAATAATGTAAAATTTCAAATCCTTTTATGGCTATGAACATTTAAGTTTGAATACTATTGCCATAGGCTTACTTGAAAAGAAACTATATTAGAGAAGGCTGTTTGTGTAATGCATAGAGGAAATTTTTTTGTTTCTTATTTTTTTGTTTTTTTTTTTTGGTACTGGGGTACTGGGGATTGAACCCAGGGGCACTCCACCACTGAGCCACATCCCTAGCCCTATTTTGTATTTTTATTTAGAGACAGGGTCTCACTGAGTTGCTTAGGGCCTCGCTAAGTTGCTGAGGCTGACTTTGAACTCGCGATCCTCCTGCCTCAGCCTCCCAAGTGCTGGGATTACAGGCGTGCGCCACCGCGCCCAGTTGAAATTTTTGACTTAATTTACACATATATAGCCAAATATGTAGTTTGAAAATGGCTTGATAATTGCTTTTGTTTTGTTTTGTTTTGTTTTGGTACTAGGGATTGAACCCAGAGGCACTTAACCCCAGCCTTTTTAAAAAAATATGTTTTAGATGTAGATGGACCTTTATTTTATTCATTTATTTATATGGGGTGCTGAGAATTGAACCCAGTGCCACACACATGCTAGGCAAGCACTTTTCCACTAAGCCACAATCCCAGCCCCAATAATTGAGTCTTGAATATGAACATAGTAGTCATAATTATTCTTTTGAGCTCAGTTGCTTCCAACATTGAAATATTATTTTTCTTTTTTGATACTTGATATAATTCTTTCATTTCTAAAATAATTTTATTTATCATAATCTTTCTGGTACAGTATAGGTAAAACTTGAACCAGTAGAGGGCAGTATGACTTTGTTTTTGGTATTAGCTTTCACAACTTTTGGACACTTGTGTAACAAGCTTACTATATACATCATTTAAATTAGTTGAAAGTTTTTAGTTGAAATTAAAATCTTTCATTTGAAAGTTTTAATACAATAAAAATTCTGATGGCAATATAAAAGTTTAGCCCTTCTTTGCTTTCTTCTTTCACCTCCCCTGCCCCTAAACACATTAGAACTTTTATAAAGTTTGGAAAGTGATACAACTTGATTCTAAACTTAATATTTACCTTGATTTGCAGCTGAAGAGTTACCTAAGTCATGTTACAGGTTGCTAATGGGATAAGGGATTTGAAGATAAATTTGGGAAATGCTGCTTACCCTACCCCTCCTAAAGATTCCTTAACAATTCTTAAAGATGTCATGAAGAAAACTATTTTAAGTGGTTTCAATCCCAAGCTGATCACCAGGCTCTCCTGGGGAGCTTTATAAGTTCTCATGCCTGACTCTATCTAGACTAATTATATCAGAATTTCTGCTTGAACTATTTTTTTTGCAATGTATATTTTAATTCAAAGTGAATCAACAGTAAGAAAGCATAAATTCTTAATTTGACACTCACCAAAATAGTCACCTGGAAAACCTGCTTTTTGTGACAAGTCCAGTAGGCTTGGTCACATTTAAATCACTAGAATTAGAAAGAAATATTATTACAAACTTTAGTAGGCATTACATCCATACAAATTGGTTGAGGGTCTTGAACCAGTGTTTTAAAAAGTTTTCTGCATGATTCTAAGGTCTAGTCTCTGAAATATTACTTCCCATCCCAAACACACATTACTCTCAGTTAACGCCATGGATTATGAGATGTTGATTTAAGTAGTCATAGAAATTTTCGAAAAGATTCATAGAACGTAAAAAATAGTTAACTATAGTTTTCAGGGAATCAGTTGTTAGTACTCATCTTCCTGTTGCTGAGGATTCACTGCTTTTTAGAAACTAACAGTTTATTTAAAATAATTTTGGATAGATTTTTTTCCCTTAAAGTTATAACATACGTTTTTCATATCCTTAAATAGAAAACACCACCATTATGAGCATAAAGAATGCTTCATGGTGACTCAGTGTCAATCTTATAAACTGCAAGCATTATTATAAGCCATATGAGATACATACATGGTTTGTTCTCATGCCAGATACTCCTAGACATCTGTTTCTGAGTACTCAAGCCGGCCGTTGGTTATTTTCTAAGTCATCCCTGGCAGACAGATTGTCAACTTCTTTCTTTTCTTTTAATTTTCTTATTTGCAGATGAACTCAATACCTTTTATTTATTTATTTATTTTTATGCAGTGCTGAGACTTGAACTCAGGGCCTCATGTGTACTAGGCAGGTGCTCTACCACTGAGCTACAACCCCAGCCCATCGACTTCTTATTCATGTCAGTGTACCTTTGCATAGCAACTCTTGCCCCTCTTTAATTTAAGGCTATACAATTGCTGTTGTCTTGAAAACTTATATTGTAGTTAGAATTGGGGGTAAAGTGACAGTAACAAGACTTTTTTTTTTTTCTCTAGTTTATGGCTGATTCAAATTTATTTTGGTAATGCATGAGCACCAAACACTATTTCAGGGATTGTAATAGTGGTATATTTAATTCTGGGTTCTGGGCAATTTTGTAGTCAACTGTCCTTTTGCACTGGGATACACCAGTTTTGAACTGGAATGTACCAGCTTTGAACTCACTGCAACCTGTAGCATTGTCATGTGAGTAAATAGAGTTAGGACAAAAAAATCCCCAGTTCTGTAAAAAAACCCTGAAATACCATGAAAAATGCAGAAATGCCAGGTAAGTATATATTTTCCCTCAAGATATATATAAAACAGGGCTGAGTTGTGACTCAGTGGTAGAGCACTTACTGAGCACTTGCCTAGCATGTTTGAGACACTGGGTTTGTTCCTCAGTATTGCACAAAAGAATAAACAAATAGAGTTATTTCTTTAAAAAAGATATGTATAAAACATACGAACTTGAGCACAGACCACTGTGTAAGTCCCCAATTTCCCTCTGAATTACACTCCGCTTGTAGGAAATGTAGGTGTGTGTTATAGTTCAGTTTGGGTGTCCCCCAAAAGCTCATGTGTGAGATAATGAAAAAAATTTAGAGATGAAATGATTGGGTTGTAAGATATTTAACCTAATCAGTGCATGATCCCCTTATAGAGATTAACTTGGTGGTAACGGTAGGCAGGTAGGGTGTCGTGAGAGGAGGCAGATTCCTGGGGATGTGCCTTTGGGATATATATTTTGTCCTAGTTGAGTACAGTACTCCCTCTCTCTCTGTCTCTCTCTGCTTTCTGGCATGAGGTCCTGAATCACACTCTTCCACCACAATGTTCTGTCTCATCTTGGGCCCCAAAGA
Source organism: Glaucomys volans (assembly GCA_020662805.1). NCBI lineage: Eukaryota > Metazoa > Chordata > Mammalia > Rodentia > Sciuridae > Glaucomys > Glaucomys volans. The sequence continues at coordinate 237,406 of JAJEJO010003362.1, read as the reverse complement.
ATGGAGAAATAGAGTCAGCCATCTATGAACCTCTGAAACTGACAGCCCCCAAATAAACTTTTCCTCCTCTAATTGTTCTTGTCAGGTATTTTGGCCATAGATGCAAAAACGCTGACTGAAATAGTGCTGTAGTTTCTGGTGGTTCTAAAATATCCATCCTCATATTTAGTTATACCGATATTAATGTGTCATGGGAAGGGGAATGAAGGTTACAGAACATTATTTATCTATATGAAATTTATCTATGGGGATGTATATAAAATTGATAGTCTTTTCCTGAATAACTGCTAACCTAGAAAAGGCTTAGTATTTTCTGAACTACTCTAGAACCAATTGTTTTTTTCTAAAAAAATAATATTATATAAAACTTAAATTCTAGTAACATGAAATCATTTTTACCGCACATCATGTTCCTTATGTTTTCAAATTAAATATTTAAAATGCTTTTATTAGTGTGGTATAGTTATACATAGTAGTGGGGTTCATTTTGACATAATCACACATGCATGGAATATGATTTGCTCCTTTTTAGTCCCCACTGCATCTTCCTTCCCTCTCCTCCTCCCTTCCTCTGTTCCCCTTCCTCTACTCTACTGTTATTCTATTTATTATTTGGGTAAGAAGACTTTGATTAGGTTCTAAGGTATTGTAAGTATGGAGTAAATAAATGCTAATTTGTGAATTTTTTGCTTCATAACATAAAATATATATTATTAATAATATCTGTATATATTATTGCATATATATGTAAAAGGACATGAAGTGCTTTGCTTGGGACAAGGCAGAAATAATAGTTGCTGTAATTTCATAAAATTTTTTGTGTATGTTAAAGGAGACAAAATATTCATTTGGGTCTTTTTTTCCTCTTCTGAATGTGGAATTGTTCTGCCTTCTCTTGGTGTGTATATTAAAAAATAAAAAAATGAAATTCACTTTCCAAAATTAGAATATTTGCTAGAAAGTAATGCATACTTTTATGAAATTGCCTGTTTGATCATTTTATTCATGTCACTTCTATGAAGATGCTTCTTTATTGGTTTGATCTTTTTATTTAGAATTGCTTTTCTTCTTCCATTTAGCAGCTTTATATACTTTTTTGGTCTTCTATTATTGCCCTTTGTCTCTGGAGTCTCTTTTTGGAAACTAAGAGGGAAATTTGTAACTTTTTGATTTTTAGGTGTAACAACATCTGTTCACTGGTTAAAAAAAGGAGAGAGAGAAAAAGAAATAGAACTATAGAATATTTTTCTTTAGCAATTCCCCCCATCTTTTTTTGGTGAGTCATAGATTAGAAGTCAACAGAGACAAATGTTGGTTCCACATAAAAAATTTCCTAATATTACTGTCTCATGAGTAGTAAAGGCCTTGCCTTTAATTCTGTTTATGTAGAACTGTAGTTATCATCTTTCAAGGATTTTTATTTTTTAAGAGCTGGGGATTAAACCCATGGCCTCTCATATACTAGGTAAGCACTCTACCACTGAGCTGCACCCCATCTCTACTTGGACTTTGGAAGAAGGATTTCTTTTCTTGTTTTGGTATAAATGAATGACTTTTAAAACTTTTTTTTTTTGAACTGGGGTTTGAACTACAGGGCATCAGCCACTGAGCCACATCCCCAGCCCTATTTTGTATTTTATTTAGAGACGGGCTCTCTTGCTGAGTTGCTTCGTGCCTTGCCCTTGCTGAGGCTGGCTTTGAACTCACGATCTTCCTGCCTCAGCCTCCAGAGCTGCTGGGATTACAGGCATGGGCCACCACACCCAGCTGACTTAAAACTTTTTTGACTGACTTTGGTAAGGAATATATTTTTAATAGTGTAATTTAGTACATACATACATATATGCATATACATATAACAAAAAGATCTATGAAGCAGTAATATCCTTAACCTATGCATTGTATTCTAATATTTCTATTTTGTTCCAGTAAGAGTTGTGATTTATTGAATTTATTTCATGGCCTGGTAATGAGGCATAATTTATATTTTGAAAAATATTAATTTTCATGACTCCTAAGGTTTCTTCCAACACCATGACACTGTTACTGTGAATCTGTAATCCCATAGAGAATCCAAGTTCATTATAGAACAACTAGACACCAAGTTAAGTTAGGAATGGTAATAGGAATTTCTCTAAGACATCTGAATATCCAGTGTCATCAGTTACCCAGAAAGCATAGAAAAGGAAAAAACAGAATTTCTGAATAAAATCTGTTGAGGTTCACTGCCCTGAACAGTAAATTTTTAACATGACTTTTATGAATAAGAGATAGAAACTTAGCAAGCAGTATTGAAGTTGATTTTGTTAATTTGTTAGTTCTTTTTAGGAGTTTAGAATTAAGAGAAGAATAGAATAAAATTTGAAAGACTCTGGATTGTGGGATAGGGAGTTGATATTTGTAGTCTTTTTCTTTTCTTTTTTTTTTTTTTTGACAATTTCCATTGTCATAGGGGAAATAAAATACAATGGGGAAAAATATAATGAGGAATATATGAGTGTAAAAATAATGTCTAGTAAACAGGAAGAGATCAGTTTCAGTAACCTGGAAACCTGTGTTGAGGAGGCATTGTAATCAGCATTGTTAGCCAGTGTAAATAAAGATAGTTTTCTTTACCTAGAAAGCAAGAATAATAATCTACATGAAGTGTTGAGACATTGGAAAATACCACTCCTCATTATTAATGAGTGAAATATTAAAGAAAGATTTTAGTTGGCCAAGTTAGAAATAAGAATCACCCCCTAAATTCCCAAACCTAACCCTTTTCAGAAAATCAGGATATAACCATTTATAGTAAGAAAATATGATAAATTTAAAGCCAGAGGCTAAAGTTCAAAGATAAGTGCATATCAGGTATTTATTGTGTATCTGTTACCATGCGGAGAGTAGTAAGGTGATTCAAGGGAAATGCATGAAATTGTTCCTGCTCTGGAGCAATTTCTGTCCCATTATGTCTTTTCAGATAAGATGCCAAAAGTAGAAAAATATGATCTACCATGTGTAGAACATGGCTAGAGTCTCTGCACACAGATGTGATGATTCTCTCAGGTATGTATTTATATCCCCATTTTTATCCATGAAGAAACTGAGACTCTTAAATTGCTCAAGATCATACATGCAGCAAATTATAGAACTGGGATTTAAATCTCTTTGTCTGACTTTGCCCATTCAATAAACAATTTTGTTTTGGGGTATTTGGATACTATGGAAAATAAAGTCTCATTTCAAAATGTTTTTTTTTTCTCAAAATAAAACCACCATAAATAAAATTACTAAAAAATAATGTTAGGAATAAGAGTATAAGTAAAAGTTTAGGAAACTTGTAGATACTGCTGCTGGGGATATAACTCAGTGGTAGAGCACTTGCCTAACATGTGGGAGACCCTGCCTTCAATCTCCAGTACTGCCAAAAAATAAAAATAAAAAAAATGAAATAAAAGCAAGAGAGTGAGAGAAGATACTGCTAGTTCCTATTGATCTAGTAGTTTTATACATACCTTGTTTTCTTTAAAAATTTTTTTAAAAAACTTACAAATAGATATTCAAAGATGGTTACAAAAGTAGTACAGAGGGGCTGGATTTGTAGCTCAGTGGTAGAGCACTTGACTTGCATGTGTGAGGCACTGGGTTCAATCCTCAGCACCACATAAAAAAATAAATAAAGGTATTGTTAAAAAAAAAAAAGTAGTACAGAGAGGTCCCTTGTACCTTGCACCCAGTCTCCTCCAATAGTTACATTTTTACATACCTAGTACAATATCCAAATTAGGAAATCCACATTGGTGGGAGGTGTGTTGTAGTTCTGTGTCATTTTAAAAAAAATGAAATAAAACTCCCATCACAGTCCAGAAATAAAACAGTCCCATCACATAACTCCCATCACAGTCAAGATATAAAACTCCTCCAATCACCCGTGTCTCCCTCCTGCTGTCACTTTATGGTCTCACCTTCAGCCCTGCTGCCCCACACTCCTAGCCTTTGGCAGTCACTGATCTCTTTATCTCATTGCTTTTGTTATTTAGATAATGTTATATAAATGGAATGTGATATGTGACTCTTTGAGTAATATTCTGTTATGGTTTGGATATACCATGTTTTGTTTTCACCTATTAAGGGATATTTTGTTTTTGCATTTTTAGTTATTCTGAATAAAGCTGCTATGAATGTTTGTATTTGGGTTGTATTTGGAAATAAATGTTCATTTCTCTGGGATAAATGCCAACGAGTGCAATAGACAGTTCTGGGTAAGTAAGTTTTCTAGGAAACTGCTGTACTGTTTTCTGGGGTGGCTGAAACATTTTGCATCACAACCAAGAATATATGAAAGGTCCAGTTTCTCTTCATTTTCACCAGCATTTGTTATCACTATTTTTTATTTTGGTCACACTTATAGGTATGTAGTAATTATCATTACAATCTTAATTTACATTTCCCTAATGACTTGGGCTGTTGAAAATCTTTATATTTAATTATTTATTATTATTATTATTATTATTATTATTATTATTGCCATTTCTCTGTCCTCTTTGGTGAAATGTTTGTTGTTTCCACATTTCTTTTGTATTGTTTTATTTACTATGGAGTTTGAAAGGTTTATTATATTCTAGAAATGAGTTCATTATTAGAAATGTGGTTTGTAAACCTTTTTTCTGTTTGTAGTTTGATTTTTCATCCTTTTTTTTTTCCCCTTTTGTGATACTGGGGATCAAACATGGGGCGTTGTACATACTAAGCAAGTGCTCTACTACTGACCTAATACCCCTAGCCTCATCCTCTTAACATGGTCTTCCACAGAACAAAAGTTTTAAATTTGATTAAGTTTAGTTTATAAAGTTCATTATTTATTTATTTTGTTCTGGGTATTGAACCCAGGGGCACTCAACCACTGAGCTATATCACTAGCCCTCTTTATTTTTTTTTATTTTGAGACAGGGTCTTGCTAAATTGTTGAGGGTTTTGCTCAACTTGCTGAGGCTGGTCTTGAATTTGCAGCCTTCTTGCCTCAGCCTCCCAAGTTATTGGGAAAATGTGTGCAACCACTGTGCCTGACCCAATTTCTTTTTTGTTTTGATTTTGTTTTTGGTGTCATGTCTAAATCTCTTCACCAAATCTTAGCTTCCCAAAGGTGTCCCCTATGGTTTCTTGTAAAAGTTTGATTGTCTTTGTTGAATTTTACATTTTGACTTAAGTTTTCTTATTAGATATCACATTTAGGCCGAAATTATTTTTTGTTTTTCATTGTTATTTTTTTACTGCCTGTGGATATCTAGTTGTTCTAGCACCAGCACCGTTTGTTGGATAGATTATTCTTTTTCCGCTGAATTGCTTTAGTGCCTTTGTAAAAAATCAATTAGCCATACTAGTGTGGTTACATTTCTGGATTCTCCATTATGTTCTCTTCAACTCTGTGTCTGTCTCTTTGCCAATTCCATTCAGTCTTGATTATTGAAGTTATATAATCAGTATTAACATAATATCAAGTGATTTCTTGTACTTTATTCTTTTTTAAAAGTGTTTGAGGTATTCTATTTCCATTGCCTTTCCCTATAAAATAGAATAAGCATTTTCTTATATTTTTACTTCCAGTTTCCATGTTTTCATTGCTAGTATACAGAAATAGTATTGATTTTTGCATTTTGATCTTTTCTCATATGACATTACCATCTAACTTATTGTAGATGATTTTCAAAATGTGTTTCTTGGTATTTTCTAAACACCAAGGCAGTCAGGCCCTCTTCAGATAGGGACAATTTATTTCTTTCTGATACTTTTGCCTTTTATTTCCCTTTTTTACCTTACTATTCTGGCTAGATATTTCAGCACTGTGTTGAGTAAGAGTGGATTGGATATCCTTGCCTTCGTTCTTGATGTTGGGGCAGAAACAATTCTGTCGGTCACCATCAAGTCTGATTTTAGCCTTAGACTTTTAATAACTTTTAAAATTGAATTGAGGATGTTCTTTTTTATTGATAGTTTTTTTGAGGATTTTTATTTTGAATGAGTGTTGAATTTTATAAAATGTTTTTGCTGCTTCAAGTGGTCTGATCATGTGATGTCTTTTTTTTCACCTCTTAATATGATAGAATACATTGACTTTTTTGAATGTTGAACTAGCCTTGCATGCCTGCAATGAATGCCACTTGATCATGGTCTAAGATTTTTTATGTATGTTCTTGAGTTCTATTTTATGATATCCTGCTAATAATTTTATTTATGATATCCTGCTAATAATTTTATTTATGATATCCTGCTAATAATTTTTGCTTTTGTAGCCATTAAGGATGTTTGTCTTTAGTTTCTTTTTATTTGTTTACTTTTAGACACACTAATTTTGGTTTAAGATTGTATTGGACTTACATAAAGAAGTAGGAGGTGTTCTTTTTTTCTGGAAGAGATTTTGTGGAGTTGATGTTAGTTCTTTAAAAGGTTGATAGAATTCTTCTCTGAAGCCCTCTGGATGTAGGGATTTATTTTTTAGGGGTTTTATTAATTAATTTATATTTTGGTGCTGAGAATTGAACCCAGGGCTTCATGTATACTTGGTAAGCACTCTGCCATTGAACTGTCTCCCCAGCCCCAGGAGTTTTAAATTTATGAGTTCAATTTCTTGATTACTTATATAACTATTCAAGTCACCTGATTTGTATTGGGTAAATATGATAGTTCATGCTTTTTGAGGATTCAGTTCATTTTATCTAAATCATCAAATTTGCATATTTATGAAGTTGATCTTAATATTTCCTTATCCTTGTTGTGTCTACAGGGTCAATAGTGATTGTTCTTTTTCTTTCCTAATGTTGGTAATTTTTCATCTTCTTTCTTTTTCTTCTTTGGCAGTTTTGCTAGATATTTGTCAATTTTATTGATCTTTTTGAAGAACCAGGATTTTGTTTCATTGCTTTTCTTTGTAGTTTTTCTGTTTCCAGTTTTATTGATTTCTGTTCTTAGATTTCCTTTCTTCTCCTTGCTTTATGTTTATTTTCCCCCTCTTGTTCTTTTTTTTTTAGTACCCGGGGTTGAAATCAGGGGCACTCAGCCTCTGAGCACTGAGCCACATCCCCAGCCGTCTTTTGTATTTTATTTAGAGACAGGGTCTCACTGAGTTGCTTAGTGCCTCACTGTTGCTGAGGCTGGCCTTGAACTCGCAATCCTCCTGTCTCAGCCTCTTGAGCTGCTGGGATTAAAGGTGTGCGTTACAGCACCCAGCCTTCTTCTTGTTCTTTATTATTGAGGTAGAAGCTTAGATTATTGAGACTTTTCCTCCTTAATATATACATTTACTGCTGTAAATTTTAGTGCAATAAATTTGTTGGGTGCATGGTCTTCCCTGCATCTCACAAATTTTGATATGGTGTATTTCATTTTCAAATCCATTTTAGTGTATTTTTAAAATTATATAATTGATATGTTGTCTTCGGCCCATGGATTATTTTAGAAGTGTATTGCATAGTTTCCAGCTCTTTGGAGATCATTCCTGTTATTTTTGTTATTGATGTTTACTCTCCATTGTGGACAGAGAATGCACTCTGTGTGGTATCACTTCTTTTAAATTTTTTGAGTAAGTTTAGTAAAACGTACTTTTCCAAATCTGCATCTAATTTTCATTTTGCCTTTAAAAAGCTGCTTGCTTTCTAGAGAAACCATGATAAATCCATATAAACTTATTTTTGAGTGCTGGAAATTGAACCAGGGATGCTTAACTACTGAGCCACATCCCCAACCCTTTTTATTTTTTGTTTTAAGACAGGGTCTCACTAAGTTGTGAGGCTGACTTTGAACTTGCAATCCTCCTGTTTCAGCAGGGGGACTTGTGATTATTGGGATTACAGGTATGAGCCACTATGCCCAGTGCATATATACTTTTCTTTTTTTTTTTTAAAGAATTATCTATAATTTCATGTCCTTGAGGTACTGTGCTAACATTTTATATGGGTATATGGATGTGTGGAAATCATATAGTTCCATTTCACTTCAAAATGTTTTATAAGAATTTCCATGCAGTTAAATATATCCCTATTTAATAAATTTGCTTAGTATTTCACTGTGGTAATAGACCATAATTTATTGTTAATTTTTTTGTGGAGTTTGTTATGAAGTAAGAGACAGCAGCACACATAACAAACTTGGGGAAGTTTTCAGTAGTTCCTAGTCTGTAGTTACCATCTCCTTTTAGAAAGGATAAAAGTACAGCTGGGTAGGAATGATAGTAGAGTGAAACAAACATTATTACCTCATGTACATATATGATCGCATGACCGATGTGATCAATATGTATAATCAGAAAAATGAGAGATTATACTCCACTTATGTATGACCTATCAAAATGTATAAATGCATTCTACTGTCATTTTAAACAAATTCGAACAAATAAAAAAATTTTAAAAAAGAAGAGAAAAATAAGTACAGATGTTGAGACATTGATCTTCATGGGATCTCCTACTTTTAAATTTGTTTTGTCAAAGACCACATGGAGCTCTTCCACTATGATTGCTGTCTCTTAACTTGAAATTGCTATTAGGCTTAAACTGTAGAGATATGTACCTTTTTGTCTTAGATATACTTTTGGCATTTCAGAGGACACCAGGGTCATTGTTTAACTTCATGTAGCCTGTATTCTTTCAGGAATATTAATTCCCTCTTGTGGAAGTCATATCCAAGTGATTTCCTTCCTGTATGTGTTTAATGTATACGTGGAAGTGTTTAGGGGAGTGTTACATATATGGGGTTAGGCTCTTTACCATGTTTGCTACTCTGATCTAGGGGTATAGCTACCTACTTTGGAGAATGTTTAATTGGAATTTCATGTCTACTCTAGTTTAAGAAACTTTTCTGATTTCTTGGTTTTTTCGATGGGTAGAGGTTGCTGCTATTTACTGAGATGGTAAAGAATGGAGAATAAACTGATAGGGAGTGCATTTAAAACTTCTGGCATAGACATGCCTATAACACATCCAAGAGGAATTGTCAAGTATGTGATCAATATAGGAGACTGGACCTTAGGGGAGGATCTAAATTAGAGAGGGAAATTTAGTGGTTGTCTGCATGGACAGTACCAGACAAGGCCCCACTCTTCCAGACCTCATTATTTCTCTGACCTCATTTACTCCTTCCACCATTCTATCGTAGTTGGTTACACTTTCCAAAATGTCAGGCATACTTCCTGTTTTGAGGTGTTTATTTTCTTTTTCCTCTCGGTTATTGGAGTCTCAATTTGGCCTTTCACAGCTACCCTCGTTAAAATTGACCCCACCTCACTACATCCTGACATCCCCAGCTTCCTGCCCTGCTTTCTTTACCACCTAGTATCACTTCTACTAGCCATGTATGGCTGGAGCAGGTTAAGCAAAAATATGAAACTGGAGAGGGGAGGCAGAGTTTCAGGGCTATCCTATGAAATTCGGTCTTCATGTTCAGAGCGGTGGGGGATGAACGTTTTTTAAGTAGGTGGAGAACTGAGCACATTTGCATACAGAAACAATAGGAAAAGGGCATGGGTGATTTTGGGTAGATCACGGAAGAGATTTCTTTGACAGAAGAGGAACAGAAACAAAAACATTTTATGACCTACACACTCTGCTGGGCATTGAAGGAGCCAGGAGTAATAGGGCATGGTTCTGTCTTTTACTTAAGGACTGAGTCTCAAAGGCTAGAGAGATGATTTCAATCCAAAGATAATTGCTCTGAAATAGAAAAGTCATAGTGTTGTGGGAGCATTAAATAACACATTTAGTCCCAAGGATTTGGTTTATAAATCTTAACTAAATAATTGGTTGTTTTATAAAGTTTTATAAACTTTTTATAAATTTTTTTCTTTATCTTTTTAAAATTATTTTTACACACTGCATTTTGATTCATTGTACACAAATGGGGTACAACTTTTCATTTCTATGGTTTGTAACTTTTTATAAATTTTATAAAATTTTTTAATTTTTTTAGTAAAAATTTTCAACCTAAAGGGATTTTATCTATTCTCTATTAGAGATTAGAAAAATTTTCATTGTGTTTGGTGTCTATCTAATCAGAGATTAGGTAATTTTTAAAAATGTGTTTTAAGGAATTTCAGTTTTTTGGGATATTAATAAGTATTGCACCAGCAAAAATAATTAATTGAGGACTTTTGGACAGTGCTAGGTTACACGAGTAGATTTTTTCATTGCAGGACTTTTCACTACTTATGATGTACTAATGTACATTATAAATCTTCTAGAAGTGCATACAATCTATATAGCATTTCCCAGATTCAATAGGCAATGGATCCTGTTATGTTAATGAGTAATCTTTGGATAATGAGCAAACTTAGGAATTGCTGGTTTACATAATTTGTTCAAGATCTAACAACTAGAACAATTTTCATGATCTGTCCTTTGATATTTCTAAGATGTTTCAATATTACCATATAGAACAACATTAACTGAAAATGCTAGGATTCTTGTGGCTGCATTTTAATAGTATAATTGGGATTAATGAACTTCTAAATTTGGCATAGATGTAATAACTTCATACAACTCAATGGGCAAATCCTCCATAAAGTGATTTTAATTCTATGTGAAATTTATGATCTAGGAATGTGTAATTAAATAACCCTTCTGTCTTTTATTGCCTCTTTTTTGTGACTTTGAAATATTAAGAACATATTAAGAATACTTTTAGTTTTTCTAGCTTTGGTACAGTCATTATTTTTGCAGATCATGATATTTTAGAACTTAATATATGAGAAAAATAATGGCATAGTAAAAATGCTACATTATGTATATTCTATTAATAAAAGGGTTTGGAAAGTGTTTCTAGTGTTTCATGTGCTTTTGGATTGGGGGTTGTCTATCAAGTCAAGCCAGGATTTCCTGTTTTTGCATAGCACTTATAATTTAAGTTTGTACATTTTTAAATTGTTAAAAAAAAGTCAACAGAAGTGTGATATTTTGTGATGTTTGAAGATTGTATGAAATTCAGATTGCAGCACCCTTTGATAAGGACTTACTGGCACAGAGCTGCACTCACTCATTTGTGTAGTGACTGCCTTCATGCTGCAGTAGCAGTGTTCAGGAGGGTGTGCTTGGAACCAGGAGGCCTGCAGAGCCTCGAATGCTTACCATCTGGCTCTTTTCAGAAAATTTGCTGATTCCTGGTTTATATTAGCATGTGATGGAGTTTATTGGATTATTTGATGGGTTTATGAGGTAAAGGGAGCTGTTTTATCTATAACCAGTGCTCCAAATCATTGTCTTCTAATTTCTGTGTATTTGTCCTTAGTGGGTCTAGTCTTCTCTATTTTCTGGTAGATTGTGTTTCATTTTAATTTTATTTAATTTTCTTCCTTTTTCCTTTTGATCAATAAATAGTATATGATATTATATTGTGATAGGAAGCACTTGGATTAAATAAATATTTCTTTAGAGATCAAATAAATTTTGAATAATTTTGTTTTCCCCATATAAATGATTTGTGGAGAAAATTGATAAATTTGAAGTTGACACTGATAGTCATTTTTTAAGTAATTATTTTAAATGATCCTATTAGTAGAGTTAGTTGAATTAAAAAATTTTTTCTTTTTTGGGGGGGTTACTAAGGATTGAACCCAGGGGCACTTAACCACTGAGCCACATTCCCAGCCCTTTTTAAAAATATTTTATTTAGAAACAGGGTCTTGGTAAGTTGCTTAGGGCCTCATCGATTGCTGAGGCTGGCTTTGAACTTGCCATCCCCCTGCCTTAGCCTTCCAAGCTGCTAGGATTATAGGTGCACACCACTGTGCCCGGTTATTATTGTTGTTGTTGGTTTTTTTTTAACACAACTGGAATAAATATTCTTAGAATATTACATCTCTTTGATTTGAATGTTACCAACAGCTTAATTTGATATAATCTTAAGTAGTTATTATATATTCTACTTGATAGTCTGTTCATTGACTCTTATGAGGATTGGTTAAATTTTTGTTTCCAAAATTTGAATAATTTTGAAAGTGAATTTATTTATTTTTGTTAATTTCATGGTATTTGAGAGAGGAGAAAATATTAGCAAACTAGAGCAAGGATATCTTGTTCAACTTTAATGTAAAGTTTTAAAGAGGTATCTTTAAATATGTAGGTAATTCTAAGGTGTTAAACATAGTCTTTTTTATTTTAATTTTTACTTTTTTTTTTGTGGCGTTTGGGATTGAACCCAGGGGTTTGTGCATACTAAGCAAGCACTCTTTCACTGAGCTACATTCCCAGCCTTTTTTTTAAAAAAAAAAATCTGAGACAGGGTCTTGTTAAATTGCTGAGGCTGAGCTTCAACTAGTGATCTTCCTGTCTCAGCCTCCCAAGTAGCTGGGATTACAAGTGTATGCTACCATGCCTGGCTTAAACATGTCTTTTAAAATGCAATTTTTGTTTTCATGTGATATAGAAATTTATTTTCATCCTGAGTGATCTGAGAGGGTTGAAGAGAACAAGAATAGTTACCAAGTTAGCTCAGTATCATCTTACTATTAGTACTTTTTAAAAAATTGATTCTTTTTAGTTATACATGACAGTAGAGTCCATTTTGATAAAATTATGCATGCATGGAATATATCTTATTCTAATTAGGTCCCCAGCCTTGATGATGGGATTCACTGTGGTGTCTTCATGTATGTACTTAGGAAAGTTAAGTCAGATTTTTCCACTATCTTTCATATTTCTATCTCCCTTCCCTTCCTGTCATTCCCTCTTTGTCTAATTCTCTGAACTTCTATTCTTTTCCTTAATGAGTACTGTCTTTTTATGAGAAAGAAAACTAGCTGAATACTGCTAGGCTTCCATGTCTTTCATTTTTTGTCCCATTTCTCTTCTAGATCATTTAGCAGTGGAGTCTTGTCAGCACTAATGAAACTTTGAAGGAATCATGCCCTTCCTTCAAAAACTTTCTTATAGAATTTCTCAGAGCCTTTATTTCTAAATGTTTGTATGTATTTTATTTTTAATTTTTTTTGGTATTTTATACACTATAGAACCTAAAAAATCTGCATATTAATGTAGACATTATAGCATCACTGTGTTCCAGCTATCCAGTCCTGCCCTTGCCTCTGTTGGTTTCACATCTTTCCCTTAGGTTTCCTGTACTTCCTCTTTCACTTCTCTTCTCCCTCACCCTGTTCCTCTCTCTTTCCTCTATTTATTGTTTTTTTTTAAATATTGGTGCTTTATTATATAAAGATAGAATTCACTGTAGTATATTCATATATGTACATAACATAATTCGGCCAATTTCATTCTGCAATTCCTCCTCTTTTCCATCCCTTCTCCTCTCCTCTCAGTCCCCTTTCTCTACTCCATTGACCTCACTCCTGGTTTTATGGCATCCCCCTTTCTTACCCTTACTTGTTGTAGCTTCTGCATGTGAGAGAACATTCAATCCTTGACTTTCTGAGTGGTTTATTTCACTAGCATGATATTATCCAGTTCCATCTGTTTATTGGCAAATGCCATAAATTCATTCTTTATGGCACAGTAAAACTCTATTGTATATATATACCACATTTTATTTATCCATTTATCTGTTGATAGGTACCTGGACTGGTTCCATAACTTGGTTATTGTGAATTGCACTGCTATAAACATTGATGTGCTGTATCACTATGGTATGCTGATTTTAGTTCTTTTGGATAAATTTTAAGGATGAAATAGTCTTTTGAGACTCTTTATACTGATTTCCAAAGTGGTTGTATTTATTTTTAGTTCCACCAACAATATATGAGTATACTTTTTTCCCTGCATCCTCATCAGCATTATTTGTATTCTTTTTTTAAAATAGTTTTTTGGATGTTGGTAGACCTTTATTTTATTCATTTATTTGTATGTGATGCTGAGAATCGAACTCTGTGCCTCACACATGCTAGGCAAGTGCTCTATCACTGAGCCACACCCCAGCCCCTTATTATTTATATTCTTGATGATTGCCATCTAACTGGAGTGAGATGCAGTTTTAATGTAGTTTTGATTTGCATTTCTCTGATTGCTAGGGATGTTGAACATTTTAAAAATGTATTTATTGGTCATTTGTATTTCTTCTTTTGGAAATGTCCTTATTTTTCCCAATTATTGGTTTGGTTATTTGTTTTTCTTGCTTTTGAGTTCTTTATATATCTGTATATTAATCCCATTTGGAGGAGTAGCTGGCAAAGATTTTCTCTCTTGCTGTAGGCCCTCTCTTTGCCCTCTTGTTTCCTTTGCTATACAGACACTTTTCAATTTGATGTCATCCTACTTATTGATTCTTGGTTTTATTTCTTGAATTTTAGGGGTCTTGTTAAATTGGACTTAATGCCAATATGTTGGAGTGTTGAACCTCTTTTTTTCTAGTAGTTGCAAAGTTTCTAATCTAATTGCTAGGTCTTTAATCCACTTGGAGTTGACTTTTGTGGATGGTAAAAGATTGGGTTCTAGTTTCATTCTTTTACATAAGAAAGTCTCATTTTCCCAGCACCATTTGTTAAAAAGGCTGTCTTTTCTCTATCATATTTTTGGTACCTTTGCCAAGTATCTGATGATTATATGTATTTGGGTTTGTCTCTCTGTCTTCTGTTCTCTTCCATTGGTCTTCATATCTGTTTTGATGCTAATACCATGCTGTTTTTGTTACTGTAGCTCTGTAATATAATTTGAGATTAGGTATGGTGATGCCTCCAGTATTGTTCTTCTTGTTCAGTATTGTTTTGACTGTTCTGAGTCTTTTATTCGTCTACATGAATTTTAGACTGTTTTTTTTCCTAGTGCTGTGAAGAATGTCATTGGTATTTTGATGGGGATTACATTAAATCTATATAATGCTTATGGTAATATGGCCATTTTGTCTTTCAAACCTTAACTGGTCCCTAAGTCTTAAATCATTTTGGTTTTCAGTCTCTTCCTTCTCTCTAGTCTTTTGAATATACCTTTTGCCCCACACCCTCCCTTAGTTTTCCCACATAATTTCTGTTAATTAATCTTGATCCTTCTGTCACGGCCTTTCTGCTATTATGCCTACCTAATGAATTTTAAATTGGAGTATAATATTCTATAATTTCCACTTGATCTTTTTTATAGTTACTATTCCATAATTGACCCATACATTTATTCAGTGAAAGCATAATTTATTTTGTCTTTTTCAGTGTAACCTTTTCTGCTAGTTCTGACATCTGAGTCACTTCAATGTTGGTTTCTGTTGCCTTTTTTCTTCTTCATATATTGTGTAATTTGGGGTTGTATTTTGAATATGGTTAATTAGATGTCATAGAAACTTGATTCTGTTATGTCCCTCTGAAGTGTAATAATTTTTTAAGTAGGCAATTAATTTTGCTGCAGTCTTCTAGCAAAGCAGTCTTTGTTTTATTCTACTCTGTACAGTAGCTTAGATTTCAGTATCTTAGCTGAGTTGCTCTGAATCTGTCCCATGATTGTATTGTTTGGGGATCAGATAGAGATTCGGTAGTTTTGTCTACAGAATATGGGGCTTCCCCTCTCTAATCTCTTATTTTTAGAATGCCCTCTTCATATTCAAGTAGTTGTGGTTGCTCTGAGCCCCTGTCTGTAGATCTTCAAACCAGTAAGACTACATATTCCCTATTGGCATTTCCATGTGAGCATGGAACAGGCTGGAGCCTGCCTTCAAGTTCAGGCTGTTGAGAGAGAAAGAAACAAACAAACAGACACTCAATTTATGTTGTTCTCTTTTCCAGATATTAGCTCTCCTCCAGTGTCTGCCTGTTCTGTTCACTTTTTAGTGCCTTTTGGTGATTATTACATTTTGTTGAGCATTTATAGTGTCCTTCAGGAGAATTGGTCCAATCAGAGCTTACTTGTCCCCACTGGAAACAGAATTTCTGCTTCATTTTTTTAAAGAACTGCTTAAAAAACTTTACGAACTGTTTAACATCCACTGTGTGATTGCCTCATAATTTAACGAATTCTATATTCATGGACATTTAGCTGTTTCAAATCTTTTGCTGTACATATCATTATTCATTTTAGCCACACATGAATCTTTCTTAGAGGCATACCAATAAATAGACATTCCTGCCATGATTGAAGGCTATATTCTGTTCAAACAATAAAAAATAAATATAATAAAATATGTAGATGAGTATGTAAATATAACAAGGTGTGGTTTGTAATATAAGTGTGGTAGATTAGAAAGTGAAAGTGCTGTGGACAAATGGAATCATAGAGCAGAGTGAAGGGGATTATAATTTTAAATGGAGAGGTCTTATTGAGAAGGTAAGGTCTGAACAAAGACTTTTAAGGAACAGAGAGAGTGAGGATGTCTGGGGAGAAACAAGAAGTCAGTCATTGCAAAGGCCCCAGATTGTCTTGTGAGTTTGAGGAGCAGGAATGTGGTTGGAGTGAGGTAAGTGATGAATGCCATGAGACGGTCAGAGATGTGGCTGGAACAGGTTTATGTAAGGCTTTGTGGTCCACTTTAAGGATGCTAGCTTTTCTTGAGTACCCTGAAGAACCATGGCAGGTTTTCAGCAAAGTAGTGACCTGATCTCATTTAAGTTTTGAAAGGACCACTTTGGCAACTCAGAACAGTGAGAAGTTGTTACAATACTCCAGACTAAACATGAGACTTTTTGAATGTTTGTTTTTTGCCAATATTATTAAATAAAAAATGATACTTCTTTTGCATTTTGATTTGCATTCTTTAATTATGAATGAGGTTGAAAATTTTATCATACATGTGTAGTCATTTATATTTCCTTTTCTGTGAACTGTAAATTAATAACTTTTTCTTATTTTTCTGTTGATTTGATAATGTTTCCTACTGATTAAAAGCTCCTCATGTGCCTTCCATTGTATAAACAAGATGAAAGCAGCTGCCTCAAGGACAGATCATGCTGATGTTGGGAAGTACTTGGAGCCACTGACATAGCTAAGTGGATCCACTCCCAGCACTTCCCTAGCCAGATCCCACATGCTTCTTTCACTTTGAACTTGCCCTTCTGTGGGGCCTGATATGTTTTATCCCACATAGCTGAAAGCCTGGCTCTTGCTAGTCTGTGTTTCTTTGTCACCATCATTTATTCTCACCTTGAGAGGAGAATTGTGCAGTGTTGAGGATAAGGAGGTCCATGTTTGAAAGCAGGCTTATTTAGTTCAAGTTACCTAACTCTCTGTTCTTTATTTTTCTCAACTGTAAAGTAAAAGTAATAATAGAGCAGAGAGCAATTTTTGGTGATTGAGTGAGTTACTGAATGCATAGTGCTGGCCTCTAGATAACTACTTAGTGTTAGCTATGATTACTTCCTCATCTTAATGGGTATTAATTGAACTCCTTTTAAGTGCTGGGTATCATGGTAGATAACAGACACTGGGACCGTGTACCAGCAGAAATCTGTCTCCCTCGCAGCCTTCCTAGAACACCACCCCTGGAATAACATGAGAATCATTTACAGTAAACTTTTCCCATCATTGTGTGGTTTAATATAGGGTTTTTAAGCATTCGTAGGGGAGTCCTGACATGCTTAAATTTGAGAAATAGAAGGATATGGCTTATTTTGATTTTATTAAAATTGCATTTTGATAAAACAAGATTCAAGTGACAAATAAGGTTATAAGTTTAGCTCTTCATCTATTTAACTTCATCATGAGCTCACCAGCTCTGAAGTGTTCAGTTTCTGGCCAGAATTTCTTATGCATAACTGGGGTGATTTAGCTTCCTGAGAGATCATGACATGGTCATACTCTTGTCAGTCTTGATCATGCTTGTTTTTGGCATTCTGAGTCTTAAATCTTGGATTGTATTGTAGGTTTCTCTCCAAGTTTCACAAGAAGTATCATCTTCTGCAAATAAGATTGTATGGTCTATTTGCAAACCTTTAAAAAAATTTTTTGGTTCTCTTAATTTTTTTTTTCAGAAAAATAACAAAAAGAATAATAAGTAAAATTTGCTTAAGATGCAGTCTTACTTTACTCCCATGTGAGTCTCAGATTTTCTGAATTCTCCATGATGCTTCCTCAAGTGCTTAAGGAATCTTATACACACTGGGTTTAAATGACTCATTGGTTTCGCTCAACATCCTGTCTTTTTAAGAACATATGGAAACCTTTCTCCAAATCAATAATGACAGCAAGACTTTTTTTTTTATTGTGTCAAACTTACTAGTTTTGTCTCCATTTAAAAAGAAAAATAATATAATTTTGTGTTCTGATCTTTCCTAAATCCAAATCAGTCCTTTATGTTGACTTTTATTAGTTATATTTCTAATGCACTATAGTGCATTAATTTTAATGTTATGCCCTGTTCTCTTGCATGAGTTCTCTTTTTCTTTCTTCTCCCTCCATCTCTCATTGAGATGAAAATAAGCAGCTTCAGTCTATTCTCTTTTACTTCTGGGTAAGATTTAGGTTCTTAGGCAGTAATGTTGGACTATATATATAATCATCTCAGGTATTATTTTCCTCATGGCTTACTGCTTTTCTCAGTTTGAGTTTCCTGGGAGCTTATTATTCACTAATTTCCCAGGCTTTTTCTTGGCTTCAGTTACCAGGACCTTGACCCACTCGCCTTCTTTATTTCCTTATGACTTGCTGACATTCTCATGTTCTCTGGTCAAGATGCACTTCTTCAAAGATAAATGAGTTACTAGACTCCTACACTGTGATTGACAGGCCAAGGAACAGTCTATATAGAACATCATCCCAAGCATGTAAATAAGTGCCTTTTAAGATATAAGACAAAGAGAATTTTAAAAATTGTAGCAACATTCTTCATTATTTTACATTAAAATCTTCTGTAGATGGCTTTAGTTGGTTTCTGTTGGTTTTTATAATATCTGAACTTATCAATATATCATTTGCCCAGTGCCTGGTATTTTGAACTACATTGGCATTTCTTGAACCACCAGTGATCCAAATGTCAGAGTTCCTAGGGAAGGATGAAGCTCCTTTGCATGGTACTGTCATGACCTTGCATGACACTGCCATGAAATGGCAAACCGAAAAATGTGAAATGGAAAACTCGAACTCTGCTGGCATGATTATAATCTTTTCTTGAACCTCTCTCAAGCAGATGTAACAATGTGAAACTAGTGACATGGGCCCTGTGTGCTGTGAGGAGCTAGTGGCAAAGGTTATTCCTTACAGGCAATATCAAAAAGCACAAGAGGTATTGAAGCATTGCAAAAACACTGTGGAATGTCTAAGAAGATGAAGGGTTAGTTACCAAGAAGGAAGGACAGCAAACAATTATGATTTCCTGAGGCCTCTGTCTTCTGGCACAGTGTATAGAACTTGCCCAGGGTTACACAGCTGGTAAAGGGCTGAATTGACCCTCTAAAACAACTCTTGCTTTTTCTACTCCCTGTGGTAGCTCATGTAAACATCTGCTCTTTGAGAATATTGAGATAACATAACAGATTTATTTCAGACTAGCATTCTCAAAAACTATTTTGCCATAGAAAAGAATTTGCACTGTGACAAAAATGCAATATCTTATCCATATTGTGAATAGGAATAAAGTATCATAATCAGAGGCCAGAACCGATAACCTTTTAAAACTCTTGTGTATTACATCACACTCTTCCTGTGTGTGGTAGTCAGACTGGTTATCAGTGTCATATCTTTATCATTTACTTGTTGCCATGTATTTGGGGATTTGGTGATTTTTAGCTTAATGTGCATCTTGGACTGAAACAGCAAAATTCACAAATTGATGTAAAAGTATACCTTGTTTGTCTGCAGCAGCACAAGAAAAGGACAGTGTAAATAATTGCAGTTCACACAGGATTTGTGTAGATAATTTAAAAATTTTTTTTATATAGTTGGGCACAATACCTTTATTTTATTTATTCATGTGGTGCTGAGAATCGAACCCAGTGCCCCACGCATGGGAGGCAAGTGCTTTACCACTGAGCCACAACCCCAGCCCTGTGTAGATAATTAAAAAAAATCAACTTAAAATGAAATTGCTTAACCTCAATTTAATGTACCATTAGTTAAAAGGAGAGTTTTCAGCTAGGTATGATGGTGCACACCTCTAATCGCAGTGACTTGGAAGGTTGAAGCAGGAAGATTGCAAGTTCACAGTCAGCCTCAGAAACTTAGCAAGACCCTAAGCAACTTGGTGAGCCCCTGTCTCAAAATAAAAAGTAAAAGGGCTGGGGATGTGACTCAGTGGTTAAGTGCCTCTGGGTTCCATCCCTGGTATACCCCCACACCAAAAAAAGAGTAAGAGTTTCCCGAAGGTCCCAGATATTCTATTGTTATCTCAAAAGTTGCTTTTTATATTGTTTTGTAGCATGAAAGGATCCAGGTAGTTGAGCAAGTCTTTTTCCCTGTTTCTTGAAAAGTGAACTTTGAGTCAGACAATGGAATTGACTCCAAAGGATCTGTATTATTCCAATAAATTGGTTTGAATTGCAGTGAAACCCCAAAAGTATATTAACAATGGCAGAAGAAATTTCTAAGATTCTTGAATGATTTTGTCAGTAATCAGAGACTACTTGAATTGCCTCAAATCTGACAGCATATCTCCATGTGGCACTTCCAGCTAATAAATTATATTTCTACTTTCAGTTTCTATGAAGTCACTTTTAAAGCCCTGCAGTTGTTATTTTAAATATACATTTCCTTCTAATGATTGGGAGAATATGAAACAAAATAATCATCCATTAAACTAATTTTTATTGTGGGTGAGAGGATAAAATGTGTCTTCTAAAATAATTGATTAAATGTACCTATTCCTTGGCATACATATTAAAATTTTTAACTATAGTTTTTATTATGTGTTGGAGCCAGCATTTTTGTATAGAAATATAACTTAAGATTTAATATTGGGCAACAGTGGGAAAATGGGATTTAGTATGAAAATATTTGCTTTATGTAAACCTTTTTATGAATGCAGCTAATGCATAAGGTGAAGTCAAGCTGTAAAAACAATTAGCTGGGAAAATGCCAAGTAAATTTTTGTATTCCAGCGAATATCTGTTAACTTATACATTATTGTTATCATCAAACTGTATGCAGATGTACAACCAAATTCACTTAGATTTGGGTGAAAAAGACAAAATACTACAAGTATGCAGTAAGTATAATTACTGGTTGTATCTCCAAACGAAGCACATTAATCTTTCTGCAATACCGCTGATGTAATGTCTCAGTGTTACTTTGGGGAGTATTTGCAGTGGGCAAACATCCAAAGTTGATAGTTAATTCTGATCAGCAGAAACACTGGAGGAGATGTCTGGGTTGGACATTGTAACAAAGAAAATAATTTCTGGAGCTCTTGGAAGATTCCAGTAGAAATATAACTTTCCACTTGAATCTTGTATTCAAGATATCATAAAAGTAACTTATCCAAGAAAATGTGTAAAGCCCCTTTAAAAATGTAATCTGATGTTTGTATTTTTTCATACTTTTATTCTTATACTTAACAAACTTCTCAAAAACTTCTTTATGGGCTTAAAATAATGGGAAATGGAATTATTTCAAATATTTTCTAGAACCAACTTTGTGAATCATTTTGTTACTAGAAAAGACTTTTGAGATTTTCTTATACTAGTGATTTTCAAGGACCATTTTCAGAGAACCCTTAACCAAACATGGAATTCAATTATGGGATTATTTATTTATTTATTTATTTATTTTTTATTATTATTTTTTGGAACTGGGGATTAAACTCAGGGGCACTCGACCACTGAGCCACATCCCGAGCCCTATTTTGTATTTTATTTAGAGACAGGGTCTCACTGAGTTGCTTAGGGCCTGGCTAAGTGGCTGAGGCTGGCTTTGAACTCTCCATCCTCCTGCCTCAGCCTCCCAAGTGCTGGGATTACAGGCGTGCACCACCGTGCCCGGCTATGGGATTATTTTTATAACTCAAAGAAAATATAAGCCATATCCTCCATAGTTTTCTTGACATTTAGGATTCTGTTAGATTTGGAGCATGGCATTATTTAGCAAACATGTTAAAAACTTAAAATTGTATTTTAAAAAACATTTTATAAATGTTTTTGAAGTGCTAAGTATGTGTGTTCGCACATATATGTATTTATTTGAAAATTGTCCCTAAGTAAATATACACTATTCTATTTTATGGAAAATACAAAAATTTCCACCTGGTTTGCTACTTGAATAATGTTGAGAAAGTTGATGTGACAAAATTATTTGTTACTGAGGAGTCTTAGAGAAAATAAAGCTTCTTGTCCAGTTACTAATCTAGTAGTCAAATCTAGTTGATCTTCTCTAAATGTAAAGATCTTTTCTCTTTTAATACTTGTTTACTCCAATTTATAGAAATTACTCAATAGACAGTTTTAAATTACATTTCTTAAAATGTGAATTTTTATTACATTCAAGATTTTAAAACTTTAATGGGACCTAGAGAGCACATAGACTCGTACCTATGATAAAATACCTACAACAGCATATCACAAAGGTGTTTCATAGACACATATGATGGTTTACTATAAAAAGGTTTTTATTACCAAACTTAATTAAAAAGCACTGTGTACAGAAATACTCTATTTCTCTCTTAAAGACTTTAAGGCAACAGAAAGCCCATAAGAAAGCAAATTTATTAACCTTATATCTATCTTAATGATTCCAAGAAAAGAAATTGAATATCCAACACAAATTAGAAAAGGAATAAGACTTATTTTCTTAAGTCTGAGGAAGGCAACTCAGTGCATATATACTTAAATGGTAAACAGAAGAATGATAGAAAAGATCTTTAAAATCTAATTTTGTTCTTAGGAAGAATCAGTAGAATGTGTAAATACATAATCTAATAGGTAAGTAAATATGGGTTGTAAGCATAATACATAAATACATAATTAATAAGTAAATCTGGGTTTTAAGCACAAATATGCAATATAGACTGCTAATTGGGGTTGGTAGCAAGTATAGATGCATGGGAAGTAAAAATTCTTATAAAAGGCTGTATTATTCAACTTATGATAAAAAAATTCAGAACCCATATGAGTTGGATGATTTTGCAGGAAAATATAAATTACCAAACTGATCTGGGAAGAAGAAAAGAGAGATCTGATTGCCTTGAAAAACAGAATAAATAGTCGCACAAGTAGCCACCTCTGTCTTCCCCACCTCTGTCTTCTTCTCTGAAGAAAAGCAACTGGCCTAGATGGTTTCACAGAGAGATTTTACTGGAGCTTTGTACAACAGGAAATAAATTGGGGCTGTTAACATTGATATCTAATTCAATAATATTAGTTTAAAAAACAGAGAGGGGAGAACTTCAGATTAGTATTATTTATAGAATATCAGTGGAAAAATCCTAATTAAAATATTGGCATATAGAACTTGACAGTGCATTGAAAGAAGGGTAACCATAATAACTAGGATTTATTCTAGGAATGTAAAGTTGTTTCATTATTAGAAAATAGGTTAAAATTTACCTAATTAAGAGATGAGAGGTATAAATAATTACTGTCATGCAAATGTTGAAAAGACATTAAAAATCCATTCTTGATTTTGAAAACTCAGTGCATTGTAAATAATTAGATATTTTCTTAACATTGTATAATAGAAAACATATACACTATAGATGCATACACACCGTAGACACACACAAACACACACATACACACACACACACTCCCTCCCCTTCCCTTTTCTCCCCAAATCCTCTTTTGGAGGTATAGACCAACATAGTTAAGTAATTAAATTGTGAAAAGACATAAAAAATATAATTTTTAACTCCAGGCTTCAGAAAGATGGAGCCTTTATGAAAGGAGACAAAGAATGAATAGAGGGGATCTTTGTAGTTAAATTGGTCTCCCAGACTTGCAGTATTTCCAACATTCCCTGTAGTAACTGATGTCCTCCATGTTATGTTTGGTTTTCATAGATCTTCAGAATCTGCCAGAAGTCTAGTCAGATTTAAGTTGTCTTGATATTCTAAGTTCAGCATGACTTCTCCAAAGTTTATAGGTAGTACTTCTACAGTTTATAGTGCTCATCTGTCCTGTTAATTCAGAGGCATCACAGTGTAAAGGTTAAGAGAATGGCTCTGGACTGAGACTCCTGGAGCTCAAATGCTGGCTCAAGTTGGATGGCCTTGGGAAAGTGAGTTAATATCTCTATTCTTCAATTTCCTCATCTGTAAAATGAAGTTGGAGTTGCTTGGGGATTGAGTGAGAATAGTATCTAAATGCTTAGCATAGTGTAGTGTCTGGCACATGGCAAGTACTTTTTTTTCTTTCTTGTTGTTTTTGCTTCAATTATGATAATGGTGGTGATGACGATGATTTATCTAGATATGTATTTAGGGAAGGGGCAAGAGTAGGTTTATTTTGGATCTGAGTGTGGTCCTGAGGGTGATAGTCTTGGGTTGAGGCTCTTCGATGACGTGTTCTGTTTTCCACATTGTCCTGATTTTGGTAGTAGCGTCAGAGGTACAGTACAAGTGCTTTTTTCTCTTGGCTCATATTCTAAATGCTGTAAGTCATTCCACTAGTTTATCAAATTTAAATTTGAACACAGATTTATTTGCTTTGTTTTGATAGAGACTATACTTGATTCAGTTAAATATTTCCTTTTGTTTTTACCTTACTGCTACCAGTTATTTTCAAAAACTTGAAAGTATGAAAGAAGAGAATGTCATTTATAACCTTCAGAATACGCTATCCTGGTTTTTAGTGCATGTCTTTTTGTATTTTTCCCCCCAGGCATTTAAAACATAGTTACAGTGATTCAACAGATAGAACAGAATATTATTAAACCATTTTTAAAACTTAAATTTAGCAAACCTGTGAGTCTCTCTTCATCAGTTCTAATATTTGGAATTCCATGAGAATTAAAGCTGAGATCCCATAAAAGATACATTTTCAAAATTTATAGATGTGAAGAGAAAAAGAACTGAATATCTGGACATACTATATACATACAAGTTTGAAAATGTGCCCAGGACTACTTTATAGCTTTATGATAAAACTTGTTATTTTTCTGTAGCAAGATAAAAAAATTTGATTTAGCAGTGCCAAGGAGTGTACAAAGAATCAAAATAATCAACTTGTCATTTGATTTCTAAGTTTTGGCTTTTAGAATTCTTTAATCATAGATTCTGCAAACATTTTACAGATAAGTAAACTGAGATAGAAAGGTTAAGTAACATTTCTGTGTTCAGTCAGTGTTAGAAATAAACATAGAATCCAAAACTTCTCCCTATTAGATTAGAAGATAAGATTTTCATATATTTTAGGACATAAACCTGTAGAGGAGATATGAACATTTAAGCTGTATTGAGATTTATGAGTAACACTATCAAATAAAATGAGGTAATTATTTTTCAATTTTTAAAAGTTCTAGTGTTATTTGGAATATGTCTTTCTCACCTTGTAAAAGTGATACTTAAGAAAGTGGAGATGTTGAAGAATAAAGCAGTCACAAGATGATCGGGAGGACAAAGGGATTTTAGTTTTGTTTGGAAAGATAATACAAAGTGAGTTTAGAAACAGAGCATTAAATGGAGTAAAAGTAGGGATGATGGCAAGGATATATTGTATAGAATGTTGTTATAACAAAAAAATATAAGTACATGTTGAATTTCCCCTTCACTTAAAAAAAAAACTGTATAAGGAAAAAGGAATGTCAAGTATTAACTCAAAGCATCCAAATATGCATCTGTTCTTCATTGTTATATACTGTCTCATCTATCTTGAAGATAGACCAAATCTGAAGATTTTGGGGGATCTAAAGAAAAGAAAGAAAGTATTTTATTTTCAGTCTTGTTAATTTTTTGTGAGACTTCCAGCAGATAGAGAAACAGTAGCATGGTAAGAAGGCCTTGCAAATAGTCTTTGTAAATTTAGACCATTAGGCAGTGTGGCACATAGTGCCCTTCATTCCGACTTTTCAGTCTGTAGCTCTCAGCTCTGTCTGTTTTGCACTTGACATGCTTAGAAACATAGGCATTCATTGTGGAGTTCAGCCACTCAGTAACATACCTCTGAAGTCCATCTAAACCTTTATTTAGAACTCTTTCATTAGATTCTCTGGCCAGCCAAGGAGATAGCCAATTTAATTCATATAAAAGAAAACAAGGCAGATTTGGGGGAAATTCTTAAGAGTTTCTTGAACCTCTGAAATTAGTTGCATTTGATCCCAACACCTCTGTAGAGGAGATTTGTTACTTCTCAAGGTGACCTTGGGGCTTCTTCTGTCTCACCAGATGACTGTGAAGATTAAATCAGAGAAATATGAAAGACTTAAACATTATGCTATAAGAAATACATGTGGGGCTGGGGTTATAGCTCAGTTGGTAGAGTGCTTGTATGCACACGGCCCTGGGTTCAATCCCCAGCACCACATTAAAAAGAAAAGAAAAGAAATACATGTGGACCCTGTTTGAATGGTGCTTGAAGCAATTGCCCATTTACCCAATCTTGTGGGATATGGTGCTATCCTGGAGCAGTGGCTCTCAGGTGGTGTGCACAATCACCAGAGCAACCTAGGATTTGCATTCTGTTCCCAGGGATTCTGATTAAGCATATCAGGGTTGAAGCACAGGAATATGCTTTTTTAACCAGCCCTAAAGATGATTCTGATGAAAGTGGAATCACACTTTGGAGGCTGTAGGTAGGAAAAACCATTTGACCCTTAAATAACCTGGAAGGGGTTTCCAATGGTCGTGTTTGGAGATTAGGCCTTATGGGGATCTAAACATTGACCACAAAAATTCTAATTGAGAATAATCATTCAAGAATAGCTATGTCCATTTAGTAAAGTATCTGCTGATTTGTAGGAATAAGAAATCACTTATTATAGTAAGCATCTTACCAAAAGTGAATGTCAAGTTGGAAATAAATAAAAATAGAAGAAAGAACTCCATTATATAGAGATACCAACCTTTAAAGCTAATAATTTTTTTGTGTTTCTGTAACAAAGGAAATAAATATTTAGACACAAGGTCCTAACACATCTGTGTGATGAAGCATTCAAAATCATCACTCTTATAATCCAATCTGGATGCCATTAATGGGACACTCTGGTTAATCTTAATTGTCATGATGCTGTGAGGAGATGTGATGTATAAGGTATTCAAGCCATGTGGGGTATATTATTAAGATTCATTGTTAAGAGGATGAAATGAAACTGGAATGAAACAAGTCAGGCGTCTGGTCTTGGTATTTCCTGTTGTTAGTGCTAGAATATTTTACTTTTTAACGTCAAAAATACAACACAATTTTCCCTCTGATATTTATATGACATAATTTATATGTACATTTATATCAACATGCACATACATATGCATAGAGCCATATTTGATGACCAAAAGGAAGAGGCCCCAAGGGCTCTTTAGTGTGCAATTAATATTTTGGTCAGAAAATCAGCAGATTGTTTCAGTATGGTTATGTGTTATGACATCATATTCCAGTAAAGTTATAATGAACAGAAATTTTGTTTGTCTCTGTGGCAAACCGAAATGAGTTTTGTAATTGTCAGCAGGCCTTAGTGATTATAGTGGCGCCCACTCCCTCTATCATAGTTAAACGTCTGTTAGCATTACAATTGTGGACCTCTATTTTCAGAAGTTTATAATTAATTGTAAATATTTGCTCTATGGTGAAAGATCAGTTCAGGAGTAAATTTATGATTTCAAGTTGTCTGTTTTAAAATTTTACAGAACCAGTTAAAATATGCATAAAATTTTGTAGAGATGGAAAAATTGAATTTTGTGGGATATAAAGATAATTTGCAATCCTCATATTAGCCTGTATGGAGGTCTATATCAAAGGGATGTAAAATAAAATAGGTAGAAGGAAATTGTGTATTTTGGTACCCTATTTAGTTATTGTAATAAAAAAAAAAGATTGTGGTTTTAAATGCTTTTTGTCTGTGGACATTGAATATACTTTTACTTTCATTGAATTTTTTCTCCCTTTTTTATATTTGCTAATTAAAAAATGAGAACGTAGACTTGATAATAAAACACATTTAAAATACTTCATCTTAAATTAATAGAGAATAGTGTGCCAAGAAAATTGATTTTAAGAGTTTAAAATAGGAACCTTTTCTTTTTTCTTATGCTGGATTTCTCCATTCCATTGGACGCTGTTGATTATCCCTTTCTCTGACATAATGTTGTGATTTCTTTTCTAACTCTGACTTTCTTTCATCTCCTTCACTGCCATCTATTGTTTCTCCTTCACTTTGATCATAGACATCAATCAGAACCCAGCCTTAAGGCTCTTTTTTGGTTCCTTTACACTTACCCTTTCCAGGTGTTTATCCACTGGCATGGTTTCAATTATTGCCTCACTAATCTGCATCTTCAGTACCAATCTACATTTCTAGTTCTTCACCTTCATTAAATGTTCATTGATTACTTCCATCTGCCGAGTGAATTTTTCTACTATGGGCTCTGTTTATCCCAGCTTGACTGTAGAACACCACTGCATAGATGTTTAGTAATCATTTCAGACATCGTAGAACCTTGGGTTTGGAGTGTAGGTTCTTGATAGAGTGCTTACCTAGAATGTGTAAGTCTCAGGGTTTGATCCTTAGTTTTGTAGAACAGCAACAAAAATAATATGACCTCAATTGAACTTCTCTTTGCTTGGAGCAAACATTTTACAGCATTAGAGTAATTTTTGACTTTTCACCATTGTGATTGCATCCAAATTAATCCTATTCTTTTTGCTCAACTGTTCAATTCAAAGGTCATATTTCCCAGTCATTACTGTTCTTGGCTTATGACTATTACTGAATACAATCAATCTTTCCTTTCAACTTTTTCCCTCATTTAGCTTTCAGTAAAGGTACCTACTTCCTTGGTCGTCGTCTTTTCATTCTCTTCCACAGAATCCTCATTGTCCTAAAGCTTTAAGTACCATCTACATACTGATGATTTCCACATTTTATTTCTACATTAGATCTCTTTCCTAGAGTCCAGTCTCATAAATCCAATTTTTCACTTGACATCACCACTTGTATACCTAGTAGTTCTAATAATTTAGCGTCTCCAAAATAGAGGTGCTGGTACTCACTCTCAGCAAATCTAATCCTTTTGTAGTCTTTAGTGTCTCAATGAACAGGTACTCCAGTTGCTTGGTCCAGAATCCTGGGTTCATCTTTGATTTTTATTTCATATTCCATAGCTAGTTCTTAGGCAAACCCATTTTGACTTTCAAAATTTATCCAGAATCCAGTGCCTTCTCATCACATTCTCTGCTCTAACCTACTTCTGATCATTCTCACGTTTCCCTGGATTATCTCAGCAGTCTCCCAGTAGATCTCCTTGCTTCTACCATTGTTTCCCTACAGTCTATCCTCAACATACTAGATGGTTCTTCCAAAGTGTAAGTCAGATTACTTTTCTGTTCAGAGTAGCTGGCCATTTCAGTCATGGTAAAAGTCAGCCTTAAAATAATTTCTAGGGAAGGCCCTATGAAAGGCCCTTGCCACTTCTCATTTCCTAGCTTTCCTTCCTTCACTTCCTCAACTCTAGTCAGATAGGCCTCCTTTGAGTTATTTAAACATGCATGGCACATTCTTGCTTCATGAACTTGTGCTTGGTGTTCTCTCTGCCTCGATGTAGTATCCCAGATACCTTCATGATTTGCTCCCTCATTTATTATAAGTTTTGACAATGTCATCAGTTTCTTAATGAAACCTTCCTTGGCAACCCTATCTAAAACTCACCTAACTCTTTTGAACCCTTCTTGCTTTTTCTTTCGTTATCTCTAACATTCTAGATGTTCTACATATTTATCTTTATTTCCTGTCTTCTATATTTCAATATTTTTGTTCATTGTCATAGTCCCCTGTCATGTAGAAGACACTCCATAAATAATTGTTGAATTAATGTGTTGTATTGCAAATCTTCCTAATTTTTTCTTAATGTCTTCTAGATTTATGCTTAATCTTTTTTATCCCCTCCTACCCATGTTATTGCAGCGTTCCAGTTATATTTTGTTAACTCAGTCTCATTAAACACAAACCTGCTAAAACTTTTCACTTTAAATATACTTTATTGTATTTCCTGCTTATGAATTAGCGTAAGTTGTGCTCACCATCACTAATCATCAGAGAAATGTGATTCAAAATCACATGGAGAACCTTTTACCCCAGTTAGAGGGGTTGTTATCAAAAAGATAAAAAATAATGAGTACACAGAAAGGGAAACTCCCATACACTGTTGGTGGGAATGTAAATTAGTATAGCCATATAGAAAGCATTATGAAGGTTCCTCAAAAAACTAGAAGTAGAACCACCATATGATCCACCAATCCCACTGCTGGGTGTATAACCAAAAGAATTGAAAACAGTGTTTTAGAAAGCTGTACTCCCATGTTAATTGCAGCACTATTCCTAGTAGCCAAGGTGTGGATCAACCAAGGTGTCCATCGATGGATGTGTGGATAAAGAAAACATGGTATATGCATACAATGCATACATTCAGCTGTAAAAAGAATAAAATTCTTTCATATGCAGCAACATGGATGTAACTGGAAGACTTATTAAGTGAAATAAGTCAGGCACAGAATGAAAAGTATTACATGTTCTTACTTATATGTGGAATCTGAAAACTTTCATCTTGAAAAAGTACCAAGAATAGAGTAGTAGTTACCCAATCCTGGAAAGGCTGTTAGGAAGGGAGGGGTAGAGAACAGATGGTTAATGGAGTTCAGTTGGATAGGAGGAATAATTTCTAATGTTCTAGATAGGGTCACTATGGTTGACAATAACTAATTGAATATTTCAAAATAGGATTTTGAATGTTCCCAGCACAAAGAAATGATACCTGTCTGAGGGGATACATATGCCAGTTACCCCAGTCTGATCTTTATACATTGTGTATGTGTATTGAAATGTCAGTGTATTCTATAAATAGTTACTATGTGTCATTTAAAAAATTTAAAAAATAAAAAAGAATTGGTGTAACTCCCTTTTCATTCTTAAATTGACTTTGATCTCATTACTTTGTATCATACTAAATCCATCTCCACTCCCACATTTCTGATTATAACTGCCTTCTGCTAAAAGCACCATAATCTGCATGTTGTCACCTAAATGGCTCATCTGTCTCCAGAGTCTGTTGTAGCTCCCCATCCTCAATACCAGACCATACTGTTCACTTCTGCAAAATCTGACTGAAGACATGCTAGGAAGTCTTCTGTAATATAACTAAATAATTTTGCTGTATTCATTTATGTTTAATGTTGTACTCTACATATGTTTTCCATGGAGAGCAGTATAGATACATTGATACACCTTTTATCTTTTTATGTACCTTCATAAGGTTAAAATTTTATTAGAACTAGTAAGAGACTATAGTACATTTATATCATTAATAACATTTTTGATAAAGAAAATCTTAATGATTATAAAATAGTTTTATTGAACTAACAGTAGTTGTTTTCATTTTCTTATTTTAGGTATCATTGCCCAATGCCTAAGATCTTTTATGTTCAGCTAACTGTAGGAAATAATGAGTTTTTTGGTGAAGGAAAGACTCGACAAGCCGCAAGACACAATGCTGCAATGAAAGCCCTTCAAGCACTGCAGAATGAACCTATTCCAGAAAAGTCTCAGGTGTGGTGCTGCTGCACGTGGCTGTCTTTGTCTTATACTTCCCCAGTGAGATTATTGATCAAACAAATAAATACACTTAATAAGTACCAGTGGTAAAGAATACTAGAATGATGATCTGCTGAGATTTGCTTCTCAGACTACTTGTCTTGCTACATGAGTCTCACCTGTGCCTGCCAGTATGATCTTACCTTTCAGAACTTTGGTTCTCCTCTGGAATTCACCTCTTAGGTGGCTCAGACTTTTGGAGGGTCTGTATAAGGAAGAGAGGTACCATTCATTTGCCTTGCATTAATGCTACATTTATTGAGCATAGATTATTGTGTGTTAGCTTAGAACCAAGAAATTTAAAGTGGAGGAGATCTTTATGGATTTTTGTGTCTTACTTTATTTTATAAATGAAGATATTGAGGCTATTCTTGAGTAATCTCATGTATTATTACAGTTTCAGCTAATTTATCCATGGGCTTCAAAATAGTATTTATAGCCCAGGCATATCCTATAATATATTTACCTTCTTATTGGATGTCTGCACTTAGTTATTTCAAACTTTACAGTTCGATTTCTACAATTAACCCTTTCCCCAAATCTGTTGGTTCTCCTTGTTTGAGATTTGTTTTAATGGCAGACTTCAGTCTTTTTTTGCTTGTGTATTTTTTTCATAACTCTTTCTTTTCCCATTAGATTATAAGTTTTTTTTGACAGCAGGAATACTTATACTGTGCTCAGCATA
Source organism: Glaucomys volans (assembly GCA_020662805.1). Taxonomy (NCBI): domain Eukaryota; kingdom Metazoa; phylum Chordata; class Mammalia; order Rodentia; family Sciuridae; genus Glaucomys; species Glaucomys volans. The sequence continues at coordinate 205,183 of JAJEJO010003362.1, read as the reverse complement.
TATGAGGCCCTCTAGAATTATCTGTTAAATAAGTGAATACATGAGTTGGTGCCAGTGTCAGATGCAGAGCTTCAATATCCTGGTTTGAATCGTGTATTCTTTCTGTAACTTAGTGTTTTCATAAGTCATGTTTGAACACCATGAGGGAGTTGTGTAGGAGCAAGGTGTGAGGGGTGGTGGATAGAGGGCTCTCAAATAGAAGAACTGGTTCTTGGAAGGTAGGATAAACTATTATTATTATTATTATTATTATTATTATTATTATTATTATTAGTGTTGGGGATTGAATCCAGGGCCTTATGCATGCAAGGCAAGCACTCTACCAACTGAGCTATATACCCAGCCCAGGTGGGATAAATTCCAAAAGTACTGTATGGTTGAGTAAAAGATTTCCGAACTCAGCACTAAATGTTTCGATGTGAAGTTAAAAAAACAAAACCAAAAAGAAAAAAAAACAACAACACACACACACAAAAAAAAAACCTCTGAAAAACCAAGGCAGCAAAGCCTGGCAGCAAAGCCCTTGACTATACAGGAATTCATTGGATACAGTCCAGAGTTTGTTATTTTTTGTTGTATTTTAGCAAGGCTCTCTTGATTGTGGTATATGTGCAAAGTTGTTGTGAAATTAATATTGTTTTATCCTGTTTTTTGTGATTTAGAATGGTGAATCAGGAAAAGACATGGATGATGACAAAGATGCAAATAAATCTGAGATTAGCTTAGTATTTGAAATTGCTCTGAAGAGAAATATGCCTGTTAGTTTTGAGGTATGTACTCATAGAGGTCTTTCAATTTTTTTTCCTGTTCTGGTTATTTTAAATAAGCAAACAAATAAAATTAACTGGTGTAGTAGAATTCTGTAAGAGTTAATATGCTTCCTTATGTTCAAATTCACTAGCTTGAAATGATCTGGCCCCTGGGCAAAATAGAAGTTTTGGTAATATCATAGATTCCTGCTGATCTCTTTGTCCTTTTTATATTGAACTATTTGTATACCTGATATTTCACTTTTCATCATAAAATCTATTTTCTGGCTACTAGATAATTTATAATACCTTATAGGATTTGGTGTTTTAAATAAGAAAAAATAATACTAATTTAATTCTATTTAATTCAAGTTAATAGTCAAGTTAATTTTTAGTGACACATTTATATTACTATTCAGTTTTTTTTTTTAATTGTGTGGAGGCCAAAATATGTTTAACTTTTTTGGGGGGGCAGTGCTGGGGATTGAATCCAGGGTCTCAGCATGCCGAGCATGTGCTCTACCACTAAGCTACTTCCCCTAGCCTCTAAAGTGTGTTTAGCCTTAAACTAATAAATCATCAAGAAATAATGAAAATGCTCTAAAACGGAATGAATGTATCATAAATATTTTTATTAAATTGCATAGAATTTTAAAGAGAAAACTTAAAAAATTATTTTTTTAATACCTCCCTATTAAGACATCACTGATTTTGTAGCTTGTGTCTAGAAAGTGGACACGAACCAGGAAATAAGCTGAAACAGTTGTGGAGAACTTTTCTTCAAATTATACAACATCCTCTTAACTAGACAGCTCCCATATTGTACTTGTTGGCAGGATCATCTGAACTGGACTGGGAAACAGCGTGCTTTCTTCCTGGACACAGTTCTGACAAGTTGGGTTATCTGATTTCTTAGCCTGCAGCAGAGTAAAAGCAGCAAAATGAAGAAGGCAGAGAGAGAACATACTTGAGGTCTTATTAGTCCTGACAAGAAATGATAGGGAAAATGTGGGACATCTATAAAAAGTAATCAGCTTATACTCAAAAATTATTGGTATGTAGGATCTTTTAAAGACTGTGGTAAATAGGAACAGACAGTTTTATAAGTCTTTACAAGTCCTTGGGTACATCAGTATATTATAGTATAGAATATGTGATATTCATAATGATGTTCTTATGTGGTTAAATATTTAGTGTTCTCTAAGTTCATAAAACAACTTTTTTACATTGAGAAGGATGTTCATCAAAGCAAACTGTTGGCATTTAAACTAATAAATTTAAATTACTTGGATAGTACCTTATGATAAATTTCTTATTCCTAATTATGCTGGATTATTGAGATGTTTCCTTCCTTTCTCCTAATTGGTATTCAATATTAAAAGACAAAATTCCAATGTAATGTTAAATGATAAACCAAAAATATTATCTTCTATGTGTCAGAATTTCAAAGGAGACTAATGTTTTGAATACTCAGGGTTTGGAAGGCCTCTTTTCCCACAAAGCTAGTATAATATAAAAGTAAGAAGAGGATTACATAGGATTTAGGAACATGCATAACTGACAGATTCATAATTCATTATCAAGAAAGCTAGGTATTATTGCCTATCAGTGTATCTTTTTAAGATCATGTCACAAAAGTAATTATCCCTTTCTGTAAAACAGCCATTGAGGCCACTGTAAACAAGAGGTTAAGGTAGGATGCTTCATAGGTTATAGATTAGAACAAGACATCATCCTTGTTCTTGGGCAATTTACCCTGACAGAGGAGAAAATTAGATATATACACAATTATATACAAATTGTCACTTTAGATGGCTTATTTAGTATGGTATCTAATTTAATATGGCATATTTTGTATTCTTAATTTTGTGTTCTGTAAGACATGGGTAAACCATAATTAGAATTAGGTTCCAAAATTATAAAAAACAACTTCGACTATGAATATATTTGTTTAGATTTCTTTTACTTCAATTCAGTAAGAATCAGATATGTCATAAATGAATACTACTGAAATAGTTTCATCATAGCTTTCTTAAATACTGTAATTTTGTTGTACTTATGAATATCAAATTTGATTATGATAAGAATATCAAGAAAGATTTGTGCTGTAAAAACACATCTGAAGTGCCTGCGTAGTACTTACTATTTTACTTTTATTCAATAGGTTATTAAAGAAAGTGGACCACCACATATGAAGAGCTTTGTTACTCGGGTATCAGTAGGAGAATTCTCTGCAGAAGGAGAGGGAAATAGCAAAAAACTCTCTAAGAAACGTGCTGCAACCACTGTCTTACAGGAGCTTAAAAAACTTCCACCTCTTCCCGTGGTGGAAAAGCCAAAACTATTTTTTAAAAAACGCCCTAAAACAATAGTAAAGGTAAGTATGTACTTGTGAACATTAGTTAGTTTTACTAAATAAATAGTCACATGCTGCATGTCATTTAAGTTAGTGTTGGACTGAATGCATGGTGGTGATTCCATAAGATCATAATGGAACAGAAAAATTCCCTGTTGCCTAATGTTTTTACCATACTTTTCTGTTTGGGTATGTTTAAATGTATAAACATCACTGTGTTACAGTTGTTCACAGTGTTTACTAAGTAACATGCTGTATTGGTTGTAGGCTGGGAGCAATGGACTATACCATATAGCCTTAGTGTATAGTAGGCTACAGCATCTAAGTTTGTGTAAGTATACTCTGTGATATAAGCAGTGAAATCACCTAATGATGCATTTCTCAGAATGTATATCACAAGTGATACATGATCATAAGATAGTGGCTATAGACAAAAGTATATCTGTATATCAAAATGATGATGATAATAATAACAATCATACCTTAGATATTTTAGCTTTTTATGGTTTAAAAAGTACTTTCCAATTCTTGTCTCCTTTAGTATAATTTTCATCATGACCATGTAAGGTAGATGATGACATCTCTCATTTTACAAAAAGATTACAAAACATGTTCAAATAATGTGCTCATTTTTATTCAGTTATCATGTGGAACAGCCTGAACTGCTCTGTCTAATCCAGTGTTATTTAGTCCACAATACCACCATGTAGTAACTTGTTAGAATATCATGAAATGGTAACAGGATACAGAGTAATAACCATGTGAATAAAACTAACAAGGATGACAGCAGAAGCAAGTAGAAATGATAAAGCACTCTATGTACCAGGCTTTGTCCCGGAGTTTTGTGTGCTTATCACATTTAAGCCTCATAGCAGCCCTGTGAACTTGATGGTATCATTTGTTTCCATTCATTTAGGTATATATCTCTGCCAAAGAAGAATACAGAACATATGGCTTTTTAAGACATTGAAACTATTTCTTTTATTGGATCCTATATTATTTACATTAAAAAGGAAAAAAGACAAAGTTTAGAGGAATAGAGGAATCAGCATTGAGTGCAGGACAGTGCCCCTGAATGCTCAATGTGTGTGACATGAATGGAGCTAGAGTTCTGTGTTTCTAGAGAAAGTCTTTAGTTGCCGCCTTTTTACTTGCCATTTCAGCCTCACTGGTTTAGCATATTTCTGATTAGACTTTATAAATTAAGGATTGCAGATAAGAGATATAGTTAATCCTTGATGAATTTCCTTTGTTTAAATTATATAGTGGCACAATTTAGATATTTTTATGGGTTTAGTACTGTAGTCAATTGCTGTATTTAAAAATATGTATCTACATAAGTGCATAAATAGATAATTACATACTTATTTTTAATGAATACCAGCATTATTTGATGTAGAAGAAGTTGTAGGTTATATATTCACTGAAATAGCATTCTACATTAGAGCTGAGGTAGACTACAAGTAAAAGATAAATAGATCCACTCATTATGAGTTATATTGATTCTGAAGAACACTGGCATTCAATCATGTTCTGTAAGGGAGGAAGGTGTAGCTATTAAGAGCATGACCTTTGGAGTCAATTTTGAGCATGAATCCCTGTGACCTGAGCAAGTTATATAACTTTTCTAATGGTATATCTCCTCCGTATAAATTGGCAATAATAATTGCACTTACATGTCAAACCGTTATCTCAACTGAAGCAGTGCGCAAAATGCATTGTCTATATTGCTAATAATAATAATGAAAGTAATAATTACTCAGTAAACATCAACTATTAGTATTTTGTATCTTATAGCTGTCAGTTCACATTTTATATGTATGTGAATATATCTATGATATATATATTTTTAAATCCTTCAATGTAAAAAAGGTATAGCTTTTCTATAAAAGAAAAATAGTGCTTTACATTAGAATGGCAGTATAAAACTGGTTACAATGATTGCCATTTACTCTATTAAACTAAATCTAATCTTAATAAATTAAAATTTGAAGCTATTGGCTAGAAAAAGATCCCTATATTTCTTAAGTGTAGGATGTAAATCTTAATCCTTGTTTCAACTGTAGCTGTTAAAAACAAGATTATTGTTAAAATTTTATCTCCCAGAGGCAAAGGATGGGAGAAACATTTTAAATTCTTAAAATTATTTGCTACTGCTTCTATAAACATATTATTCTGGAACTTCCTCCTATCCATCATTCATATTTCTGCTTAAACTTGACTTCCATAGGGAACCCTTCCCTGATCCTCCTTTACTCCCAGACTTGGTTACCCCCCTGCATTTTTCCTTATATACATCACACTTGGAATTACTTCTGCTGTGTCTGTCTTATGTAAAATAAATCCTGTAGCTATCCTCTGAAATGTTATCTTTTTTTTGAGAAAGCAACATGCATATAATGATTTGAACTCTGTAGAATTTTAAGTATAATTGTAACTTATGTGCCAGTAAATAGGTCAGTTTGGAACAGAATCTCAGCTTCTAGCATTTTTCTCACTTCTTTCTATGTCTTATACATCTAGAGTATACTGTTCCTTATGTTTAATAGAAGTAGGGAAAATATCTGTGATGATTTACTTTGATTTTATTTAAAATAATAAACCTATCACACTGTCTCATCATCCTCTTGATCATTCTGTGGTGTAGCTGTCATACCCATCTTAGAGATGAGGCCATTTGTGTTTACTGAAATCCTGTAGCAGAGTCAGATTTCAGATCCTGTCATGTTTGGCTTTACTGTCCATTTGAAACAGGCTAATTGTGAACTCCTTTGGGATTTTAAATTTACTCTATGAAGTTATGCTGTTAACATGTAAAACTTCCCTGACGGTATCTTTGTGTTTTATCCTGTGGTTTAATACATTTCTTTTCCACAGGATGAAACTTCACAAAAGGCTTTCCAATTTTATCCAATAAAATTTTCTGGATGTAGCTTTTATAAGACTGTTCTTACTGGTTTGTAGGATGATAATCTAAGACTTGCTATTCCAGGAATAACTTAATTGTCAAGGGCACTGTTAGTAAATTTCAATCAAAGAAAGAAATCAAACCATTCTTACTATTCTGAGAATTCCTTTATCTAAATTGGATTTATGTATATGTTTTTTGTCTTTGGAATCCATAGCAACACAATTTCTTTGGAACTTTAAGACATTCTTGTAAGAGTCAAATTAAAGAGGAAAATACAGCATACCATTGGAAATACATGTTTGTTTATTTGAACATCTTCTTGTATTAGGCATACTTCTTTTAGTGCCAGACTCAAAGCTTTTCTTTACCTTTTCTCTCCGGAAAAAATCTTATACTTTCAATAATTGTTTGTGTTTGTCTTTTCCCATCACTTCACTCCTTTTATAATTTGTTCAAATTTTATTTTTGGTATGTGAGTAGAAACAGAAAAGTATTTTATCAAAAGCTGAAAGTCTCCTTTGTTCTCTTCTCTCCCTTTCTTTGATGAAGTCTTTGTTCTTTTTCCTCTTCCTTTTTGCCTAGACTGTTCTTTTATTGGTTCAAGTCAGTCTTTAGGTAGATGACTTCCAAGCACTCTTCTTCACTTAGCACTGTGTGTTAGGCATCATTGCTGAATACTTCACAGGCACCTAGGACTCTGTGTCCCAAACTCTTCATATTCCCTTCTAACATCTTTCTCCCCCAGCATTCCTTATCTTAGTGACTGGCACCACCATCCAAATCTGCTGAAACTGAAAGCTGGAAGTAATTTTTAACTTCTCTATTACCCTTTGTATCCAATAAATTGTCAAGTCCTTTTGATTCAATCGCTTAAATATTTATTTAGTTGGTTCTTTCTATCTCTTCTGGTCAAATTCACAACAATCTCATGCCTAAACTACTACAGTCAGGTTTATTTTGGTACTGGGGATTGAACTCAGGGTTTCTTTCCCACCACATCCCCAGCCTTTTTTATATTTTATTAAGAGACAGGATCTTGCTAAATTGCTTAAGGGCCTCGCTAAGCTGCTGAGGCTGGCTTTGAACTCACAATCCTCATGCTTCAGCCTCCGGAGCCATGGGGATTGCAGACGTGGGCCACCGCACCTGTCTACAGTCAGGTTTTAATTGCTTTCCTACAAGCATTCTAGATACCAAATGATCTTTTAAAAAGTATGATCTTTTAGAAATGTCTTTCTAATTATGCTGTGCCTCTGCTTACTGCTTAAAGTCTTTTAGTTGTTTTCCATTGCTCTTTGGATAAAGTTCAGAATCCTAAACATAGTTTAAAAGAGGCTGAAGGAACTGACCTGAAGGCTGTACCTGAAGCACCACATGGACATTGTCAAGACCCTGAGTGCCAGTATTTATCAGGAAGAACGAAGACTACACAGTGTCTCTTACATAAGATTAGTGTAACATGTAGTCTGTAATATAGTGATTGTCTTTGTCTCTACTGCCTATTTAAGAATAAATTTTGGGGACTGGGGATATAGCTCAGTTGGTAGAGTGCTTGCCTTGTATGCACAGGGCCCTGGAAGTAAAGTTTTAGCCATATGATATATGCACACCTTCATTTCTAGGAAAAACATAAAGAAAGTTCATATGCAGAAAGAATATTTGCTTTATAAAGAATTTTTTATTTTTATTTTTTTATTTTTACAGACTGCATTTTGATTCAATGTACACAAATGGGCTTTTTGTTTTTAAATCATAATATGTGCAAAAAGCTATTTATAAACTTGTATGTAAGTTGAAAAGCATGCTACTTAAATGTAAGTCAAACCTATTGTCCACTTTGAGTATAGAGCACAGAACTTGAGTATAGCATACAGAAAGAACTTCAGTAAGGTTAAGCTCTCTGTATGTTCCTCTTCCATCACATCCTTAATGCCAGCTCCCTCAGGCAACTACTATCATTAGTTTGTATGTTTTTTTTTTTTTTACAGTTTTGAAATGTTTCTTTTATAATACGTATGTGCATATTTATATACAGTGTAGTGTACATGTTTAAAGTTCACTTTTGTTTTGATGTATGTGCACACTTGTAAAACCATGACCACAATCAAGATACTGAATTCACTGGGAGCCTGAGACAGAAGGATCGGATGGTGAGTTCAAAGCCAGCCTCAGTAAAAATGAGGTGCTCAGCAACTTAGTGAGACCCTGTCTCTAAATAAAATACAAAATAGGGTTGGAGATGTATCTCAGCCGAGTACCCCTGAGTTCAATCCCTGGTAAACTCCTTGCACCCAAAAAAGATTCTGAATTCATAAATTATTCCCCAGAGTTTCCTCATGCCTCTTGGTAATCCTCCACCCACATTTCCCAAGAAACCACCCCTTTTTTGCTGCCTTCTTTCATTTAGCATGATTATTTTGAGATTTATCTATGTTGTCTCATGTCTGAATCTTTGGTTCTGTTTTATTATTGAATAGTACAGTATTTCATGGTATGGCTACATCACCATTTATTTATCTTTTTACCTGTTGTTGGATATTTGAGATGCTTCTAGGTTTTTGTTGTTGCACATAGAGCCAGTATGAACATTTGTATACAAATCATCTATAATCATATGCTTTCATTTCTCTTGGTTAAATACTTCAAAGTAGAATGGCTTAGTCATTTTGTAAGTGTGTATTCAGCTTTTTAAGAAACTACCAGTTATTTGTTGAAGTACTACCACTCATTTTGTCATCAGCCTTGTCTAAGAATTCCAGTTGTTCTACATCTTTGCTAAAATTCAATAATATCAGCCTTTAAAATTTCAGGTGTTCAAATACATGGGTGTAGGTATCTCACTGTAGTTAAGTTACAGTTCCCCAGTGATCCATGATAGTGATCCATGATAGTGAGAATTTTCTATGTGTTTAATGGCATATGAGGCTTGATAAAGTATTCAGATCTTTTGTCTACTTAAAAAAATTTCATTGCTCACTTAAAAGAATAATTGTATATGAGAGGCCTTTCCACATTTTTTTTTTTTTTTTTTTTTGGTACTGGAGATTGAACTCAGGGGTACTCAACCCCTGAGCCACATCCCTAGCCCTTTTTTTGTGTTTTATTTAGAGACAGGGTCTCACTGAGTTGCTTAGCACCTCGCTGTTGCTTAGGCTGGATTTGAAATTGAGATCTTCTTGTCTCAGCCTCCTGAGCTGCTGGGATTATAGGTGTGTGCCATTTTGCCAGGCAGAAATTAATTTTGAAGATGTCCAATTTATCATTATTTATAAATGCGATTTTGTCATTTTTTTCTAAGAAATTGTCACCTAACCAAACCACAAAATTTTCCCTTATATTTTCTTCTGGAAATCTTGGAGTCTTAGAAATTATGCTAATGTTATGCTTAACATTTTGAGTTAATTATTTTTATAAATGGCATGAGGTAGTATTGAGGTTCCTTTTCTTTTTGCCTATAAATTGTCCCAGCACCACTGGTTGAAAAGACCACCTGTTCTCACCAAATTGCTTTTGTACTTTTCTTGAAAATCAGTTGATTCTCTGTGTGTGTGTGTGTGTGTGTGTGTGTGTGTGTGAGTGTGTGTGTGTGTGTGTTTCCAGGTACTCATTCTGTTCACTGATTTCTTTGTCTATTTATGTCATTAGTACACATACTGTCTTGAATACTATAGTTTTATAATCTTGAACTCAAGTACTCTGAGTCTTCTTTTTTCTTTTTTTCAGTGTTGTTTTAGTAATTTGTCTTTTGTATTTCCACACAAATTTTAGCTCATAAATTTTAAATTTTTAAAAGTCTACTGGGTAACATAATGAGACCCCCTCTCAAAAAAAAAAAATTTTTATCACTTTTTATTTTTACCCGTTTGGGCTGTGATTTTATTTTTTTTAAAAAGGGGGTTTTTTGGGGGGGAGAAAAATTATTTTTTTCTAGGTTTTTTTTTTTTTTTTTTTTGGGGGGGGGTACTGGGGATTGAACTCAGGGGTGCTTAATCACTGAGCCACATCCCCAGTCCTTTTTGTATTTTATTTAGAGACAGGGTCTCACTGAGTTGCTTAGTGCCTTGCTAAGTCGCTGAGACTGGCTTTGAACTTGGAATCCTCCTACCTCAGCCTCTTGAGCTGCTGGGATCACAGGCATGAGCCACTGCACCCGGCCTCACTGTAGTTTTAATATGTGTTTTTCAAGTTCTACTGAAGCTGTCTTTTCATATTTTTTCCCTTTGTGAAATATCTGTCATCTTTTTGCCCATTTCCCTTTTATATTGTCTTTTTCTTAATACTACTTAGGAGTTTTTAAAAACACAATTAGAATACTGGATATTTCTTTTTAAGTTATATGTGTGTTGCAAACATCTCTTCCCAGTCCATGGCTTATACTCTCTTGTTCTTTTTGGTGAACAAGAAATTGTGAAGCAGTTATACCAGATTGAAGTGTTAAATCAACTTTTTAAAACAGGGTTGAATCAATTCATCTGTAATACCTGTAAATCCAAATCCCATAAAAGCCTTAGTTATAGGTCCATTTTATGATTTTCTTCATAAATCTTCATAAATGGCTCTCATTTCTCCAGTCACACTTTTGGGGTGTAGAGGTAGAAGAGAGAACCATTGTTCTTCAAGGATCCAGTAACAAGTTTCTAAGCTTATTTTGAAACTTTTTCTTGAATTATTTTTTAGGCTGGACCAGAATATGGTCAAGGAATGAACCCCATTAGCCGCCTGGCTCAGATTCAACAGGCCAAAAAGGAGAAGGAACCAGATTATGTTTTGCTTTCAGAAAGAGGAATGCCTCGGCGTCGAGAATTTGTCATGCAGGTATTTCTAACTTTTATGTTAAAAACTTATAAAATTGTTGAAAACATTTGGAAGTCCTCAGGTTGTAATAGAGATATGGGGGAAAGTCAAACTAGAACTTGATAGCAGAAAATAAAGCTATGTTTACATTTGAACTGTTCATTCTCTCCAGGCTCACCTATCAACTTGATGGATACATTCAAGTGTCAAGGACATGTTAGAATAGACAAGATGAGTTTTTGAAGGGCCTGTGAGTTCACACAGGTTATGTACCCAGAGTTTATCATTTAATGTCTCTTTTAACTTTGTGTTACATTTGCAGCCAGAGTCCATTAACTGCTGGGAATTGGAGACAAATAGAATTAGAAACAAAATTTGGAAGGATGGATGTAGTAGATGGAGCAAGGCCAAAATCATGAATTCATAGGCTATCAGGAAAATTAGTCAGGAGAGTGAGCTGCCTACCTAACCATGGTGGAGACTGAGGGACTCAGAATTGCTTGAGTGATCTAACTGTTGCATTGTGTAGCCAAGAACATTGAAGGATGCTTACCTTGTGTTGGTAGACTGTTGGGACTAGGATGAGGTGGAATGCTTAAAATACCCTCCTTTTCAAACTAGCTATCCAGTCTTCATTTGTCAATTCAAGTCATGGTCTTGAAGAAATCTTGGTTTTAATATTTTATTATGAAAATTTCAAACATTCCTAAAGGTGAAGAGAATATACTGGACCCCCCAATATGTCTGTCACTCAAACATAACATTTAAGATTGTTGCTGCGCTTGGTTTAGCTGTTTTCCCTCCCTTCCTTTCTTGTTTTTTTTTTCTTCTCTAAATTCTTCCCTGAAATATTTCAAAACTAAGTTCTAATCACATGTCTTTTCAACCTTATATTTTTGGTGTAAATTTTTAAAAGTATGGAAGTTTTCTTACATTAGACATGACTCACTAGAATCTTCTAAGTCTTATCTATCTTTGAATTCTCTTTATTGACTTTAACGTGTTCTTTAAAAATAATTCATTTGTTATAGAAACTTTTTTGTAGCCAAACGCAAGGATCTCATCTGTCATGTAATCCAGATAAAATGAACAGTTATTTATTAAGTGCTGATCATGTGGCAGACATTTTGACATTCAAATACAGTATTTCCTATTGATTAATTTTTCATACATAGGTAAGTTTTACTTTCCTTCCTAATTTGTAATCTCTACTCTATTTTTCTCCTAGTAACTGATATAGTGGTTTGTACATAGTAGGACCTTGACTTAACGTTTACTGTTTATTTGTTGGCTACTCGTAAGCCAGCAGGCTTTTGTTGGAAATGAAAATTTACAATGTAGCTGTACCACTGCTGAAAACCTAGATGTCCAAAGAGAGGGACTTCTTCCATGGTTCTAAATACATTGTTGTCTAGTTGTCATCAGAACCCAGAATAGTGTTGTTCTAGTATTTTCACTTGGTAAAATATATTAATCATTTTTTCTCTTATATCCTTAGTTTTTAAGAATTCTAGGATGCATTTTTTGAATTCCAAAGGTTGAAAAAAAATAACCTAAATTTTCGACATATATTAGGAATATAATCTAGTTTGGATTTTATTAAACAATTCCTTTTCCATGGAGTGTATTAAGTATCCCTTTTGAAAGAGAAATGTAGAGTATCTTAGACCAGCTTCCATTTTATGTGTATTCATAAGCATTCTAGTCAAATGGGAACCTTTGGCTTTGCTTTTAAATGTTTTCAGACTGAATTCACATTGTTTTTTCCCCTTCTGGAACCTCCAGCGGATTCATTACAATATTGCAACAACTTGATCAAAGTAGTTTTTGTGCAAATTCCTTAAGCAGTGTTATCATATGTTATAATTGAATGTGGAAGGACAAAAATCTAGAGATAATATGCTCATTCTTATCTATTACCAAAAAAAAATTTTTAAAAAGAGTGAGTTTGGAGAGAGATCTGGCCTGGAACGGCTGGAGTTGCCAGCTCCAGCGGGGAGTTTAGGCCCTTTGGTGCCATTTTACAGCGTCCCCAGGAGAGAGCAACCACCTGCCACCGCCTGAGCCCCCAGCGAGGAGTTCAGGCCTGCTTGGGCTCTCAAGCCCAGTGTCTCCATCACTGAGCACAGTTCTGTGCCCCTACCCCAACTTGGTCTAGTGCCCAGGTCTACACCCTGGCCTGGGGTCTAGCATGTTGCTATATCTGATTGTCTATCAACACCAGGCTGCCTCTACCCAGAAGCATTGATCATTCCCAACCTGGAGGTAGTGGGATAGCACCTTTCTTGGGTCACCACTTGATCAAGCACCTCTCAAACATCAGGTGAGTTACTGGAAATCTGCAGGGACACTTTAAGTTTTTACAGGGAAATTGCAATCCCCCTGATTCGCACTACTAGAGGGGAAGATACACGAGCAACATGAGAAAACACGGGAAGAAAGTGTTCCAAAGAAACCTAAATGATATATCAAGAGAATCCAAAGACAGCATGGCAGAAGGAATGACAGAAAGGGAGTTCAGAATGTTCATAATTAAAATGATCTGAGAAGAGAATGATGTGATGAGAGAGCAAATTCAGGCTATGAATAATCAGCTAATAGAGCAATTGCAGAAAGCAAAAAAATCATTTCAATAAAGAGATAGAAGTTCTGAAAAAAAAAACAAAAACAAAGAGAAATCCTTGAAGGAAACAAGGAAATGAAGGAAACAATAAACCAAGTTAAAAACTCAATAGAAAGCATAATTAACAGAATAGATCACTTGGAAGACAGAACCTCAGACAATGAAGACAAAATATTTAATCTTGAAAACGAAGTCAAACAAACAGAGAAGATGGTTAGGAATCATGAATGAAACCTCCAAGAAATATGGGACATCATGAAAAGATCAAATTTAAGAGTTATTGGGATTGAGGAAGGCACAGAGATCCAAACAAGGGTATGAATAATCTGTTCAATAAAATAATATCAGAAAATTTCCCAAATATGATGAATGAGATGGAAAATCAATTACAAGAGGCTTACAGGACACCAAACACACAGAATTACAACAGATCCACACCAAGGCACATTATAATGAAAATATCTAACATACAAAACAAAGATAGAATTTTAAAGGCTGTGAGAGAAAAGCATCAGATTACCTACAGGGGGAAACCAATATGGATATCAGCAGATTTCTCAGCCCAGACACTAAAAGCAAGAAGGGCCTGGAAACAACATATTTCAAGCTCTGAAAGAAAATGGATGCCAACCAAGAATCTTATACCCAGCAAAACTTACCTTCAGATTTGATGATGAAATGCAATCCTTCCATGATAAACAAAAGCTTAAAGAATTCACAAAGAGAAAGCCTGCCCTACAGAACATTTTCAACAAAATATTTGAAGAGGAAGAAACGAAAAATAACAATCTCAGTCATCATGGGGAGGAATTACCTTAAAGAAAGAGTCAATCAAAGGAGAAATAAAGTTAAGCTAAAAACCCTAAAAAAGCTAAAATGACAGGAAATACAAGTCATATCTCAATAATAACCCTGAATATAAATGGCCTAAACTCATCAATCAAAAGACATAGACTGCAGATTGGATTAAAAAGAAAGACCTAACAATATGCTGCCTTCAAGAGACTCATCTCATAGAAAAACATGCCCACAGACTGAAGGTGAAAGGTTGGGAAAAAACATACCATGCACATGGACTGAGTAAAAAAGCAGGGGTTTCCATCCTCATTTCAGATAAAGCAGACTTCAAGCCAAAGTTAGTCAGAAGGGATAAAGAAGGACATTTCATACTGCTTAAAGGAAGCATAAATCAGCAAGACATAAAAATCATAAATATTTATGCACCAAACAATGGTACATCCATGTACATCAATCAGATCCTTCTCAATTTCAGGAACCAAATAGAACAAAACACAATAATACTGGGGGACTTTAACACTCCTCTCTCACTGTTAGACAGATCTTCCAAGCAAAAATTGAACAAAGAAACCATAGGACTCAATGACACAATCGCTAATTTGGACTTAACAGACACATATAGAATATTCCATCCATCAAAAAGCGAATACACTTTCTTCTCAGCAGCTCATGGTTCCTTCTCTAACATAGACCATATGTTATGCCACAAAGCTACTCTTAGCAAATACAAAAACATAGAGATACTACCTTGTATACTATCAGATCATATGGAATGAAATTAGATATCAATGATAAAGTTAAAAACAGAAACTACTCCAAGACCTGGAGATTAAATAATATGTTGTTGAATGATGCATGGATAACATTAGACATTAGGGGGGAAATTAAAAGATTCTTAGAGGTCAAAGAGAGCAAAGATACAACATATCAAAATCTCTGGGATACTATGAAAGCAGTGCTAAGAGGAAAATTCATTGCATGGAGTGCATTTAATAAAAGAATGAAAAGTCAACAAATCAGTGATTTCACATTCAGCTCAAAGCCCTAGAAAAAGAGGAACAGATCATCACCAAAAGTAATAGAAGACAGGAAATAATCAAAATCAGAGCTGAAATCAATGAAATTGAAACAAAAGAAACAATTCAAAAAAATTGACAAAATAAAAAGTTGATTCTTTGAAAATATAAACAAAATTGATAAACCCTTAGCCATGCTAATAAAGAGAAGGAGAGAGAAACTCCAAATTACTAAAATTTGTGATGGAAATGGAAATATTACAACAGACACAATTGAAATACAAAGCATAATAAGCTACTTTGAAAATTTATACTCTAACAAAATAGAACACCTGGAAGACATCAACAGGTTCCTAGAGGCATATGAGCCACCCAAACTGAATCTAGAGGACATACAGAATTTAAATGGATCAATTTCAAGCAATGAAATAGAAGAAGTCATCAAAAGCCTACCAACAAAGAAAAGTCCAGGACCAGATGGATTCACAGCCGAGTTCTACAAGACCTTCAAAGAAGAGCTCATTCCAATACTCCTCAAAGTATTTCATGAAATAGAGGAGGAGGGAACCCTTCCAAACTCATTCTTTGAAGCTATTATCATCCTGATACCAAAACCAGAGAAGGACACATCGAGGAAAGAAAATTTCAGACCAATATCCATATAGAACATAGATGCAAAAATTCTCAACAAAATTTTAGTGAATCACATACAAAAGCATATTAAAAAGATAGTGCACCATGATTAAGTGGGTTTCATCCCGGGGATGTAAGGTTGGTTCAACATCTGGAAATCAATAAATGTAATTCACCACATCATCAGACTTAAAGTCAAGAACCACATGATTATTTCAATAGATGCAGAGAAAGCATTTGATAAAATACAGCACCCCTTCATGCTCAAAACACTAGAAAAAATAGGGATAGTGGGGACATTCCTTAACATTGTAAAGGCTATCTATGCTAAGCCCACAGCTAACATCATTCTAAATGGAGAAAAATTGAAAGCATTTCCCCTGAGAACTGGAACAAGGCAGGGATGCCCTCTTTCGCCACTACTATTCAACATTGTTCTTGAAACTCTAGCCAGAGCAGTTAGACAGACCAAAGACATTAGAGGAATACGAATAGGAAAAGAAGAGCTCAAACTATCCCTATTTGCTGATGACATGATTCTCTATTTAGAAGACCCTAAGAATTCCACCAGAAAACTTCTGGAACTCATTAATGAATTCAGTAAAGTAGCAGGATATAAAATTAATGCTCATAAATCTAATGCATTTTTATTCGTAAGTGATGCATCCTCTGAGATAGAAATTAGGAAAAGTACCCCATTCACAATAACCTCAAAAAAAAAAAAATTGGGAATCAATCTGACAAAAGAAGTGAAAGACCTCTACAATGAGAACTACAGAACACTAAAGAAAGAAGTTAAAGAGAATCTGAGAAGATGGAAATATCTCCCATGTTCTTGGATAGGCAGAATTAATATTGTCAAAATGGCCATACTTCCAAAAGCACTATACAAATTCAATGTAATTCCAATTAAAATCCCAATGACAGACTTCATAGAAATAGAGCAAGCAATCATGAAATTCATTTGGAGGAATAAGAGACCCAGAATAGCTAAAGCAATCCTTAGCAAGAAGAGCAAAGCAGGGGGTATCACAATACCAGACCTTCCACTATACTACAGAGCAATAGTAACAAAAACAGCATGGTATTGGCACCAAAATAGACAGGTAGATCAATGGTACAGAATAGAGGACACAGAGACAAACCCACATAAATACAGGTATCTCATACTTGACAAAGGAGCCAAAAACATACAATGGAGAAAAGACAGCCTCTTCAACAAATGGTGCTGGGAAAATTGGAAATCCATGTGCAGCAAAATGAAACTAAACCCATATCTCTCACCCTGTACAAAACTCAACTCAAATGGATCAAGGACCTAGGAATTAGAGCAGAGACCCTGCACGTAATAGAAGAGAAAATAGGTCCAAATCTTCATTACATTGGCCTAGGACCAGATTTCCTTAACATGACTCCCAATGTGCAAGAAATAAAAGCAGGAATCAATGATTGGGATAGAGTCAAACTAAAAAGCTTTTTCTCAGCAAAGGAAACAATCAGCAATGTGAAGAGAGAGCCTTCAGAGTGGGAGAAAATCTTTGCCACACACACTTCAGATGAGCCCTAATCTCCAGAATCTACAAAGTACTAAAAAATCTTTACACCAAGAATACTAATAACCCAATCGATAAATGGGCCAAGGAAATGAACAGACACTTTACAGAGGAAGATCTATAAGCAATCAACAGATTTATGAAAAAATGTTCAATATCCCTCGTTGTAAGAGAAATGCAAATCAAACCCACCTTAAGATTTCATCTTACCCCAATTAGAATGTCTTTTATTAAGAGTACAGGCAACGACAGGTGTTGGCGAGGATGTGGGGAAAAGGGTACACTCATACATTGCTGGTGGGAGTGCAAGTTGGTGCAGCCACTCTGGAAAGCAGTGTGGAGATTCCTTAGAAAACTTGGAATGGATCCACCATTTGACCCAGCTATCCCACTCCTTGGCCTATACCCAAAGGACTTAAAATCAGATTACTACAGTGATGCAGCCACATCAATGTTCATAGCTGCTCAATTCACAATAGCTAGATTGTGGAACCAACCTAGATGCCCTTCAATAGATGAATGAATAAAGAAACCGTGGTATATATACACAATGGAATATTAGCCATAAAGAAGAATAAAATTATGGCATTTGTAGGTAAATGGATGATGGTGGAGACTGTTATGCTAAGTGAGATCAGCCAATCCCCAAAATCCAAAGGCTGGTCTCTCTGATAAGTGAATGGTGATGCATAATATGGGGTGGAAGGATGGCAAGAATGGAGGAAGGATAGAGAGAATAGAGGGAAGGGAGGGGATGGTTGGAGGTTGGGGTGTAAGAATAATATCAAGATGTGTGACAGGCATCATTGCCCTGTGTACATGTATGAATGCACAAATGGGGTGACTCTACTTTGTGTCCAACCAGAAAAATATCTGTACTCCATTTGTGTTCAATGAATCAAAAATTAAATTAAAAAAAAGAGTGAGTTTGTATGTTATGAAATGAATTCATTTACTTATATTGATTACTAGGGAAGTGAAAATTTTATGATGACATTATTTAGGAAATTAGTTCCAAAACAAATTTCTTTTTTCTTTTTTTTGGAGAAAAGTATTTTAATATTTCAAGTAGAGAATAATGATAATTAAATTGCATATCAGCACATTTTATTATTATGTGTCATGATGTTAACTTTCCTACCTGTGATTAAATTCCCTAAGTTGTTAAAAATATATAAAATTTTAGCAATTTTAGGGTGTCTTGGTGAAAGAAGATGAATTAAGTTTTTGGTGAATGCTATTTTGGAACTGTCTTTGGTTCTTTGTTTTTTTGAGAAGTTGATTCAATTAAATGATATGTTTAAAGACAAAAATCTGGTCATCTTAAATTTACTGCATAGTAGAATAATTGAGCTCCTTAATTGACAGAAATTAACATTTTAATGTGAAGATCTTATTTACAGAACTTAAAAATTTGTGAGCATTCTAGAAAGATGATTTGGGAAATTTACTTATATTCTTACTTGACTTTTGTAATAAAATGATAGTGTGAGTGATCATTGTGTTTGTCAGCAGAGTGGTCTTTTCAGTACTAACAAATTACTATTGAAATAACTACCTGCAACTTGTTGAACTGTGAAGTTTTAAAACTTGTGTGAGACAACAGGTGAGTGAGTAGGAAAGATTCTGGTAAACACCTGTTCTAGAGAAAGTTAGTCTTGAAAGTATCAGAATAGGTCAGATAGAAATCTGGCAGATACAGATACATGGTAAATGCAGAGATGAAAATAGCATTGTAGCCGACAAGTCGGACAAGATTGGAGCCAGGAACCAGAATGCATTGACCTGAGTAGATAGATGAGATTTAGTGACGAAGCAATAGAGTACTTGAATGAGATTGAGTGAGGTGTGTGTAGCATGTAAAAACAGATGAAAGCTCTTTTGCCGTTATTTACTTCTCAGTGATCTTTTGCTTCTCTTTATTTTGGCAATTGTTTTGGTCCTCAATACAGAGGAAACTCCTGATGCAGCTGATCTAATTTTTCACTTAAAAAAGCATTCCAGTAACAATGTAGGAGCTAGTGAAGCTGGGGCACAAATCAAGCACTGGAAAAAAAAGAAATAACAGCTGAAGTTACTCTATCCAGGGATTTAAGCACATTGTCCATAAGGCCCGTTTTGATGAGGTCTGCTTCAGGCAAACAGTAGTAGGACAGGTAACCTGAGTTTGGACAGCTCCAAGGATCTGCTGTGACTATATTGTAGGTCACTGCTTCTCAGAATGAGGTCTATAGATGACCACTAATTTGTCATAATGTGATAGTTTCTGGCTTCAGAAGAAAAAAGAATATTTCAAAAACATTTCACAGATTTAAACTATATGATTTGTGATAGTTGTTACAGAAACTCTGTAATGAATACATTTTTCAGTGTTTCATATGTTTCAAGAACTGCCATTTAGTTTATCTTTACTAAAATTCTGTGGAAGGAATGCATTTGAAATATCATTTGTATGTTTATATTTGTTTGTATTTAATTAACCTTGTGTTATGTATTCCTAATTCCTTAAAAGTGGTTGGTTCTCTGAAGCTTTAAAGTGGTGATGGAAAGAGTAACACAAATGAAATTCAAAATAATAGTGTAAAAATAAATGGCCAGTAGTACTCAGCTGTGGATACCGGATGGGAATCTTTTTTTTCTAGGATAGGTGAAATAACCAAAGTTATGATTTCACATAGGAGCCAAAAAAAAAAAAAAAAGCAGTATGATTAGAAGCATTGTGCCATGAACATGTACCACGTTTGTATGTGTAGCTAGCATCCAGTACATTACCATTGTGAAGTGTTTCTTAAGATGGCATGAAGCTAGTGAAGCTTTCTATTTTTGTGTTTTATACAAAACACAGTGATGTTTGGTAACACAATTCAACTTTTCATTTTGTGGGTCACCTGTTCAACTCTCTTGCTTATTTTTCTAGCAACTTTTAAAAAAACGAATAAGATGGATTTATAGGAATCCATCATAAATTCTGGATGTGAGCTCTTTGGAGTTATGTAGCATTTCGAATATCGTCCCCTGTGATGTGACTGTCCTTTTTTAATAGTGCTTTTCTCAAGAACAGAATTTTAAATGCAGTCAGACTTATCTGTCTTTTCCTTTACTCTAGCTTTATCACAAGTTTAAACAACCAGATAAATAAGTGCTCTCACCTCTTTCTTCCTCCATACGATCTTGGCTATTTTTAGCATATTGCATTACTATAAATTTTGGAATCAGCTTGTCAAAATCATTAAAGTATGTGTTGGGGTAATGCCTGGAATTCATTGAATTTATAGGTCAACCTAAGGAGAAATGATAATTAGCATACTATTGTCTGCAATCCATGAACATGGTGTAATCATTCTAATAGGATTTTCTTAATTTTTCTCATTAATCCTTATTGCTTGCTGTATAGATTCCCTACACATCTTAGGTCTCTGATTTTTATTTAGTGTAAATAGTATCTTTTAATATTTTCATTTTCTACTTGAATGATGATGGAATATAGTTGGTTTTTGTCATACTGACATTTTTATACAGAGAACATGTTGAATTCTCATTAATTCTTAAATTTCCTTGTCGATTTTCTTGGATTTCCTATAAATGACTGTAAATAATGACATTTCCCCTGTCTACCTCTTTTTCTTAATATTTTGTTCAGGATTTCTGTTCAGGATTTGTATTAATGTTAAATACTAGAAATGACAAGGCATTATTTTCTTGTATCTAATTCAAAATATCTTCTGGAATTTTTTATTTTTATTTTTTTTGGTCCTAGGGAGTGAACCCGAGGATACTTCAACACTGAGCTACACCTCAAGTCCTTTTTATTTTTCATTTTGAGACAGGGTCTTGCTAATTTGCTTGTGGACCTTGTTAAGTTGCCCAGACTGAACTTGAACTTGTGATTCTCCTGCATCAGCCTCCTGTGTAGCTGGAGGCACGTGCCCTTGCACCCAGCTCTAATCTTGAAGTTTTCAACATTAAGTACAGTGTTTGTTGAGGTTTTCTGCAGGTTTTTGTAAAATGCCTGTTTTCGTTAGCTTTTTGGCTGCTGTGGCTAAGTGATCTGACCAGCACAGTTATAGAGGAGGAAAAGTTTATTTGAGGGCTCACGATTTCAGAGGTCTTAGTCCATAGAAGGCCAGCTCCATTCCTTAGGGCTAGAGGTGAGGCAGGATGTCATGGCGGAAGGGCATGGCAGAGGGAAGCAGCTTGTATCATCAAGAAGCAGAGAGAGTTTCCACTCTCCAGATACAAAATATATACCTCCAAAGCCACGCCCAATTCCAATTTCCTCCAGCCACACTCTACCACTTAAATTAATCCCATCAGGGATTAATTCACTGATTGGGTTAAGAGTCTTAAGACCCAATCATTTTTTCTCTGAACCTTCCTGCATTGTCTCATGTGAGCTTTTGGGGGACACCTCACATCCAAACTATAACAATGCCCTTTATCACATTAAGGAAATTTTCTTCTTTTCCTAGTTTGCTTTTAGTTTTCATCATGAAGGAATGTTAAATTTTATCAAATACTTTTGCTTCATTTATTAGGATGATCAAGCTGGTTTGTGTCTTCATCCTTTTATATAGTACATTCCATTGATTGCTTTTGTTTGCCTTTCACATGTTTGTCCCTCCCCTTCCCCTTCCTCCCCAAGTCCTCGTACATCCTAGGCAAATGCGCTGCCATTTCTTTAGTAGTTATAGTTCTGTTCAGTTATGGGCTCATGCTGTTGAATTTTGGTAACTTGTATTGTTTAGGAGTTTTTCCATTTTATCTAAATATTTTTTAAAAATAGAAAATTGCTTTGAATGTTTCTATTTTGAAATACAATAGAAGCTGTGGTAATTTCCCTTTTTCATTTCCGTGTCTTCTCTTTTTTTTTCTTCTTGATCAGTCTTACCGTGGCTTATCATTTTAACTTTTTAAGGGAACCAACTTTGACTTTTTAAACTTCTCTATTGTATTTTGTTTTCCATATCTTTAATTTTTGCTCTTGTATTTATTTGTCTGTTTTCTAAGTTTGATTTTGCTATTGCTTGTAACTTCTTGAGATGACTGTTGTCATTTCCAGCATCCTTCATGTTTTGATATATTTTTATTATTATTTATTTAAATTATTTTCTAATTTCTATTGGGATTTCGTCTTTTCCCATGGATTATTTGGAATTGCATTGTTTATTTTGTCAGTTGTGGTTAACTTTTTGTCTTTTCACTTACTGAGATCACTGTGTAAAAACAAATTCTACTATAGTTGTATGTTTTCTATGTCTCTTTGTGTCTCCTTGCGATTCTACTTTCTAACTTAATTTTTATATTTGTATTATCTCTTTGCACATGCATCTCTAAAACAGCATGACCCACCTAAGAATATGTTCATGTGAATGTAAGATGACTGTTGTTTATGTAAATACATGTATGTGTATAACATATGTATGTTTAAATTACTCACAAAATGCAACTGTGGAATAGTTTGCTGTTTATTGCATAATTGTGATTGATTAAATATTATGTTGATAAGATTATTTTGTTTGTTTATTTATTTTGGTCCTAGGGATTGAATGTAGGAATCCTTTATCACCAAGCTATATTCCCAACCTTTTTTATTTTTATTTTGAGACAATGTCTCACTAAGTTGCTGAGGCTGATCTGGAACTTGCTATCCTCTACCTTTGCCTCCTGAGTTGCTGGGTTTACAGGCCTGTACCACTACACCTGACTTCTTGTTTAATTTGCAGAGGAACACTATGAAGTAGTTGATACTATCCCTGCTTTACTGATAATGAACCTAAGCCTTAAAGATGTTAAATAATTTGCACTGGTTCTTACAGCCAGGAAATAGGGTTTCATATCTCAATCTGACTTTAAAAGTCTTCATTTTATTTTTTTAAAAGACACATTTATTCAGTGTCATGATCAGATTATTACATTTAGCAATCAACAGCATAGGTACAAAAAAAAAGTCTACATTAAAACCCTTGTTGGAATGTTATACTCTTTCCACAGAACAGAAACTAAAATAACCTGTTATACAATTAGTCACAAATATAGTCCTTGAGTTTTTTTGCCCATGCACATGAGTATTGTCCAAACCATGTCTTCTTTGTAGTAGCTAGGCCCTGCCACCACTGTGCTTGGCTGAGTTCACAAATCTTTTATGACCTGTACCTTCTGTGTCACTTCTCTAGTTCTCTTCTCCTGCTAAGCTTTGTTTCCTGGCAGTATTAAAACTTTCTGCCACTGCCGTAGCTACTGCAGCTGTTGGAACTGCCATAGCCACCTTGGCTTTGTGGTTTGGCAAAGTATTGGCCTCTACCATCATAAGGTCCAGATGTTCTGTCTCAAAGTTTCCACCCTTCATGGGTCCAAAATCTGATGGCTGATTGTTGTAATTGCCAAAATAATTGTAACTTCCATCACCTCCAAAATTGCTTCCACTACCACCGCCAAAGCCGCCTCTGCCTCCTCCGTTGTTATAGCTGTCATAGCTGCCATTCCTGCCATAGCCACTGCCCTGGTTTCCATAACCCTGTTCACCACTGCCATAGCCTCTACTTCCTCCAGAGTAACCAGGGCCACCTCCTCCATAACCACCATCATTACCAAATCCATTGTAGCTATCCCTGCTGCCACCATGTCTACACCACCATGGCTACTACCAAAGCCTTCACGACCACCGACGTTTCCTCCACGACCAAAATTGTCATTTCCGCCAAAACCACGTCCACAACCACCACCAAAGTTTTCAGAACCACTTTGACCTCCTTGACTAGATGAAGCACTAGCCATCTCTTGCTTTGATAGGGCTTTCCTCACTTCACAGTTGTGGCCATTCACAGTATGATATTTCTGAATGATAATCTTATCCACAGAGTCATGGTCATCAAAAGTTACAAAAGCAAAGCCCCTCTTCTTTCCACTGCCTCTGTCAGTCATGAGTTCAATAACTTCAGTTTTCCCGTACTGTTCAAAAGAATCTTGTAGGTGATGTTCTTCAGTGTCTTCTTTAATGTCACCAGCAAAGATCTTTTTCACCGTTAAGTGGGTCCCTGGTCTTTGAGAGTCTTCACTAGAGACATCTCTCTTTGATTCCATAACTCTTTCATCCACCTTGTGTGGTCCTGCATTCATGGCTGCATCCACCTCTTCCACACTGGCATAAGTGACAAACCCAAAGCCCCTGGAGTGCTTCGTGTTTGGGTCTTTTATTACCACACAGTCTGTGAGTGCTCCCCATTGCTCAGAACGGCTTCTCAGACTCTCATCAGTTGTTTCAAAGCTTAGCCCTCCCACGAATAAGTTCCGCAGCTGTTCAGGCTCTTTAGGGGATTCTGATTTAGACATGACGCCAGTAGGAACAGAGACTTCATCCATGTTTTCTCAGTGACATCCATGGGCAAAAAACTAAAAGTCTTTATTCTTAACCACCATATTATACTAACCCTTGTATATTAATTCTTTTCAAAAACTATTTAATAAAATCTTTAATTTTGTAAAGTTTGTAAACTTTGTGATGCAGTGTGAATGTTGGTTTAAATGGCATCAGTATGGATTTGAACCTTTTCAGTTCAGTAATTGAAATAACACTAACTGTAATAACATGAACTCTATGCTAAGATATAAATTTGATTTTCTTGCTTATCTAAATAATACAAGTTTATTGCTTAAAAAATAAAACAATATATAAATTTGCAAGGCAATAAAAAGTCCTCTACAAGTCTGCCATCCAGGATAACCCATCATTGACATTTCAAAGAGAATTTTCCTGTAATTTTCTCTGCGTATACTTTCACTTGTATATATAACAGTATATAAATGGGATTTATCTTTCTATTTTGTTTTGGACTGAACTTTTCATTTTTGAATACTAAAGTGGAATACAGTGCTTTATAATATAAGGACTTCCTGTTTACCAAAGCAATTATTATTCATTTCTTTCTTTAATTTTATCAGGTCAAGATAGGCAATGAAGTTGCTACTGGAACAGGGCCTAATAAAAAGATAGCCAAAAAAAATGCTGCAGAAGCAATGCTGTTACAACTCGGTTATAAAGCATCCACTAGTCTTCAAGATCAACTTGACAAGGTGAGAATACAGCTTACATGCATGTGTGCTTTCTGTCAGAATATTGAAGTGATTAACAAATTCTGATTGTGACTAGTATTAAAGTAGGCGTCAATTTTAAATTTTCTGAGGCAGTGCTCTATCTTTATATAAGACATATTCCAGGTGCATAATAACATCTATTTAAGGGGTAAAGACAAAATATTAGTTAGTAATATTGTACATATTCTTTACAATATTAGCTAAATAATTGTATGATTGTACATATTTTGTATAATACTAGCTGAATAATCTTTAACTTATTGAATGTTTTTGTCAGTTAATTGTTTTTGTCTATAGGCAGAGTCTTAATCTGTACCTTTTGAGGACAGAGGGTTTAGCCTTTATTTTTGGAATTAGCTGAAAGCACTAGAAATAAAAATTCTAACTTATCCCTTTAGGGCAGGAACTATATTAGACAAACACTCTATAAACTGATTTTTCTGTTTATTTTAAATTTAAAGATAAACTCAGAGGGTATTTGTTTTCTGCCAAGACCTATGTTCATGGTCCCCAATTTCTTCTGCAGCAGTTAATGACATCATTAACACCTACCTCTGTTGCAAGAGAAGCACAGAACCCTGAATTCAGGGCTTGGCAGATAACTTGGTGAGGAATGGTTTAATTTTATTTTGCATTAAATTATTTTTCTGTGCATATGTAGAAATTATATAATATTTTATTTATATGAATATTCATACTGAAACAGGCCTAGTTACTTTTACTAAAGCTGATAAGCTTTTGACCAGGCCTTCCTTACATAAGGATTCTGTTTCAGAGATATCTTTAGTTTCTTCATAAACGAATTTATGAAGTTTAGAATAAGAAACAAAGTTATCTGTTAAAAAATATTTAGCTATATTCTCTTTTTAAGGCAGCCATGATTCTTTTGAATGATTAAAAAATCTTTTGTCTGTGTGGTATTGCTAGAGATTTCAATTTTGTTTTTATAACCTGGCTAGTTAATGCTTTTTCTTCTTTTAAAAGTATTTGTAACTTGAAACCTAACATATGTTCAAGTTTCTGTAGATCTTATATTGTATATATGTTGTTTTTACTTAACACATTTGTATTGACTTAAAACTGGTGAGTAACTTATAAAAATATGTCAAAATACATCTCTTCACAGACACTTATTTTTAAGTGTTTTAGACAAAAAGCAGCATTAATTTTATTAATTAATTTCATTTATTTGAAAAACATTTCTTGCATACAAGCTGTATTGGTCAGGGTTCTCCAGAGAAACAACATGCACATATACAAACATGCAAGAAATTGGCCCATTTGATTGTGGAGGGTATTCTAGTCTATAATCTGGTTGAATAGACTGGCAGGCTGGAGATTCAGGAAAGAAAGAGTTCCAGTTCCAGTTCAAAGACAATCTTCTGGGGAATTCCCTCTTGCTCCAGGAGAGAGCTTTTTGTTCTACTCACATTTTCAACTGATTAGATGAGACCCATTCTTATGTGGGAGGGCAGTCTGCTTTATTTAAAGTGCCCCAGTTTAAATGTAAATCTCATCCCAAAACTCTCACAGAAACACTTAGAAGAATGTTTGGTCACTGTGGCTCAGACAAGTTGACACATAAAATTAACCATCACACCTACCAAAACTGAGGATAACAGGGTAACTGAATCTTGATGTTTACAGTCAAGGAACTCAACCATTGTGTGTTGGGAGTGAGGGGTTTCTATGATACAATGAACATTGTCCTATAGTGGAACCTAGAGTACACGAGGATGAGTCTGCAAAGTCAGGAAGAGCTGAGGCCACTATTTTTATATGAAGTAAAGAGCTTGAGGAATCATTGAAGTCTTGAACATGAAAATGAAATGATCTAGTTTGCATTCTTCAAAAGATAATTCTATGAGTAATGTGGAAAATGAATTTGAGTAGGGTGAAGCTGAAGGCAAGAGGCCAGCCAGCAGGCAAGTGAGGTCGCTCCATCAAGAGATCCCAAGGATCTCAACTAAGACCGCGGTGGCCGAAAGGAGAGGGAAAAGACCCCAGAGATATCTCAGGGTGTAATCGATAAGATGTGAGCAGCAGATAAGATTCATGAAAGATGGAAGAGGAAGGAGGGGGGGGAGGAATATCTGCAAAAATGAGGAATGGAGAAAGATTGAAAGCACTAGGTGGCAGGTATATGCTGCAGAGAAATCAAGTAAGTACTGAATGTATTGATTTGTCAACAAGATCTTTGGTAAGGGTGCAAAAGCAATTTTAAAAAGCTGCAAGGCAGTTTTTAAGTTTTTTTTTTTAAATAGTTATTACAGATTCATGGTTAAACGAATTCAGACAACAGACAAAACAATGAAGTTTTACTTCATCTTCTCATAGTCCCAAGGGCATCTCCCACTATGAATTTATATTTGTATAGCATTTAGAATAGTGTCTAAGGTACACTAAATATTCCATAAGGGAAAATAAAATACATATCTTTATAGGGATATTCTATGCTTATACATTAATATACTCCCACTTTAAAAATTAAGATTTATTGATATGCATTCCTGTGAAATTTGACAAATGGATAGTATTTACTTATTAACCACCACCACAACTAAGACTTTTAGCATTTCTTTTACCTCCCCAAATTCCTTAACACTCCTTTATAAAATTAACCTGACCCCCTACCTTCATCCTCTGGCAAGCATTGATCTGATTTTTGTTCTTTTTGCCTTTTGCAGAAAATCAAGCAAATTAAAGAACTACATTATGTAGTTGTTTTGTGTCTGACTTCTTATTTTTGGCATAATGTTCCCCCCCCCATTCTTGTTGGTATATTATAGTTGTACATATTGATGGAATTTGTGGATACATATACATACACACAATATAAAACATAATTTGGCCAGTATCACTCCCCAGCATTTCCCACTCCCTACCCCTGCCTCTTGGTCCCTTTCCTCTACTGAGGAAATGTTCAAAATGATTGCCTTTTTAAAGAATTAGATTTAGGTTTGCTTTCTTATTATTAAATTATTTACAAGAGCTCTTTTTTGTCATTTGTTTGTTTTTATTGGTTCTTTTTAATTATACATGATAGTAGAACCCATTTTTGATACAATTATACAGTAGGGAATATATCTTTTTTCCCCACAGTGTAGATTCACACGATTCATATAATCTTACATATACATAGGGTCCCTGTCTGTCTCAGTCTACTATCTTTCCTTCCCTCACCCCCTCCTGTCCCATTTTCCTCTACACCATCCATACTTCCTCCATTCTTTTCTTATGCCCCCATAATCATATCCCCCCCACCCCGCCGTTATGTATCAGTATCCACTGATCAGAGGCAATATTTGGCCTTTGGTTTTTTGGGCTTGGCTTATTTCACTTAGCATGATATTCTCCAGCTCCACCCATTTGCCAGCAAATGCCATAATTTTATTCTTCTTTATGGCTGAGTAATATTCCATTGTGTATGTATACCACAGTTTCTTTATCCATTCTTCAGTTGAAGGGCTTCTAGGTTAGTTCCACAATCTAGCTATTGTGAATTGAGCAGCTATGAACATAGATGTGGCTGCATCCCTATACTTTGCTGATTTTAAGACCTTTGGGTATAAACTGAGGAGTGGGATAGTTGGGTCAAATGGTGGGTCCATTCCAAGTTTTCTGAGGAATCTCCATACTGCTTTCCAGAGTGACTGCACCAATTTGCAACTCCACCAGCAATGTTTGAGTGTGCCTTTTCCCCCACATCCATGCTAACACTTATTATTGCTTGTATTCCCAATAATAGCCATTCTAATTGGAGTTAGATGAATTCTTAGGGTGGTTTTAATTTGCATTTCTCTAATTACTAGAGAAGATGAGCATTAAGTTACAAGAGTTCTTAAGAATACTGAGTCTTCTGATCCATGAACAAGATTATTTCTACATTAATTTAGATTTTTGGAAATCTATCCCTTATTCTATGTTTTCCCCCAAAGAAATAGCATACACATTTCTTATGTTTACCTCTAAAAGTTTCATGTTTTTGATACTACTGTTAATGGAATTGGTTTTAATTTCAGTGTCCAATTATTCTTTGCCAGTGTATAGAATACATTTTATTTTATATGTTGACTTTATATCCTGTAACCTTTATAAACTAACATCAGTTACAGTAACTTTTTTTTTTTTGTAACTTTGGGATTTTCTACATTGATGATCATGTCATTCGTTTATAAAGATAGTTTTATTTCTTCCTTTCTAATCTGTATACTTTCATTCATAAAGAATTAGGACATTTGGTTCTAGGTCACTTATTACCACTAATCACCTTACTCTTTGTAGGCTTTTTGTTGATTACTCCCTCTGCAGATCAGATTTCAGCCATTTATGTTTGCTAAAAAGTTACAACTTGTTCAGTCTGGAACCTGCTGTCCTGGTTCTAGATTTTGATTGATGTTCTCTTTTGATGTTGTTTCCTTTCATGTACCTTGTGTGTGTGTTCGGGGGTGGGGCATTGGATTATCAATTTAAAGATGTTTTGAGAAACATCTTTAAATTGATCAGTTTGACATGTTTAAATAGGAACCTTACAAAAGCAGTTTCATTAGTGTTAGGGTAGAAATCAGAGAGCAGTAGACTTGGTTGGGATTCAGTTGAAAATGAAAAGTTAATAATGATGAATGTAATCTAGTATTTAAATGTCTTTTGTCATTAGTAGAAGGAGAGGGATTAAAAAAGAGGCCAGGTGTGGTGGCCCACACATAAACACAGATTCCAGGCCAGCTGGGCAACTCAGGGAGACCCTGCCTCAAAATTTATAGAAGAATTTGGGATTAGTTCAGTAATAAAGCACCAGGGGTTCAATCCCCAGGACCACCCCATCCCACTACCCCCAGAAACAAACAAATAAAAAAACAGGAGGAGCGAAATGGTATATATCTTTTTTTTTTTTCACCAACTTCAGTGGAGCCCTCAAATGCCTGGGAATGTGCAGTTTTCTAATCAACTTGCATTTCTCTTCCCCGAAGTGATGTGTTCCTCACTGTCTACAGTTTACCCACATTTAGAGCCTTCCTCAGTTCACTTTCCTCATATTCTGTGATCTTGTCTTGTACTTCACAGAGAATGTAGAAAGAAGAGCCTCCTTAGGCCTCCCACACAACATTTGCCTGCATTTATAAACATTTGCTTCTCTCACATCCTTTTACAGTGGAGAAAGTGTTTTCATCCTATTAAAGACCAGCTTATTTGTATGTATCAGGAATGGCCAGTCACTGTGAGGAGCATATTACAGAGAAGGGACCATTTATCATGAGTGGTTGGAAGCTACAAATGTAAATTACATCAATTTGTAAGGTTATGCAACCATTAGAATCTTGGGCATGGAAGCAAATACGGCAGGTGACTTGTAGTTAGGGATTTGAGGTTGGATCAACAGAAGGTCAATAGTTAAGATCTAGAAGGGGATGGTGTCAGATATGGGATCCAAGAAAGGCAGATAATAAGCTATAAGTAGTGTGAGAGACTGGAAAAATCAAAAGACTCAGAGGACTGAATGAAATTAATTAAAAATGTTTATAGAAACAAAGGAAGTGGTTGAGATATAATATAGAAGAAATATAGGAAGTAAGATATGGGAGATAAACTGCTGCGGAGTTTCCCTTTCCAGGACATGAATTCTGGTTTATTATCATTTTGACTTTGCCCCTGTTACCCTTATTTCCCCATACTCTCCTAAAAGGGTAAGAAATTTTGATATTAGACATAGTTCTCAGATGAAAATTGTTACTTCATTGTTTCAAAAATATAGTTAATATAAAAAAGCAAGGTAAAGGGCAGATGAAGTTAATACAATGAAATAAAGATTTTTAAAAATTAATTCTACACTTTAAAAATGTAAATCCATTTGTTTGGAAAGTCTGGAAAGAATCCTGAGGCTAATTGTGGAACTGCTGCAAGGTTCCTGAAACATAAATACTTTTCTAAGAACTCGATAGTGTCAGTAGTTCAGTAAGAACAAACTGGATTGGAGGTATTAATAAAATTAAATGTAGGGAAAGGATGAAAAATATATTGAATATATTTTCTTTCTGCTCACCAGCTTTTCACACTGATAAAAATTTCAGTGATATTTCACTAAAATTTTGGTTAACTCTTTGCTAATTTTTTTTTGTTGTTGTTGTTGTTGGTAGAAGTCATAGGACTTTCCCAGAATGGACAAAGTAACATTTCTATTGTTAATCTGACTTTAGGATTGATAAAGAAACTCTTTTAGTCACTTTAGTACTTTTAATGATTATTATTGTTTCTATATGCATACAGTTAAATAATTTTTAATCACTTTGAGCCCATTTTCTACATACTACACTTAATATTAGACTGACTGACTTGCTTCTGTCCTCCCTCCTCTCTTTCCTTCCTTTTATTTACCAGGGACTGAACCCAGGGGCACCTAACCATTAAGCCATGTCTTTAGCCCCTTTTTTATTTTATTTTGAGACAGGGTTTTGCTAAGTTACTTGGAGGGCCCCACTACATTGCTAAGGTGTACTTTGAACTTGTGGTCCTCCTGCCTCAGCCTCCCAAACTGCTGGTATTATAGGTGTGCACCACCACACCAATATTGGACTTGCTTTGTTTTTTATTTGAACAGGGATTGAATTTAGGGGCACTCGGCCACTGAGCCACATCCCCAACCCTATTTTGTATTTTTGTTTTAGAGACAGGGTCTCACTGAGTTTCTTAGCACCTTGCCTTTGCTGAGGCTGGCTTTGAACTCACAAACCTCCTGCCTCAGCCTCCCGAGTCGCTGGGATTACAGGCATGCCCCACCATGCTGGGCTGAGCTTTCTTGATAACCTTAAATTGTAAATTTAAACAAGCAGTTGAAAGTTGAAGGAGAATTAGAAATAGATTCAAATATAGAAAAGGAGTAGGTGATACTGACTACATTATTCTTTTTTAAATACCTTTTTATGTAATTTATTTATTTATTTTTATGTGGTCTGAGGATTAAACCCAGTGCCTCATGTGTGTGAGGCGAGCACCCCACCACTGAGCTACATCCCCAGCCCCCATTAGTTACTCTTGTAGCCATCTTCCATTTGGAGAGGGTACACAGAACCATCATGTGAGAAATCATTGCCCTTACTTTGCTTGATTGATTAGTCAGTGTTTTGTTTCATGTTGTAAATAAGCTTTTTTCTTTGAATTTAAACAATTGATTTAATCTTTCAGACAGGGGAAAACAAAGGCTGGAGTGGTCCAAAGGCTGGGTTTCCTGAACCAACAAATAACAGTAAGTTCTCATTTTTGTGTTGTGTGCACTTGCGGTTTCATCAGTGGTACCGATTGGGTCTGTCTGGGCACTGGATGCTTCTTTAAACATTGTGGAGGGTATAGGAGAGTGTGGTGTTTGTTTTCCAGAAACTGACGGAAAACTGGAAAATTTAAGACATAGACACTCATATCCTTAAAATGGCTAAACCACGGCAGATGTATATAGTCATATTTTTCAAGTTGTCATTTTATTGATATAGCATTTTTATAAAAATAAAAAAGCAATTATCTGCAAATCCGTTAGCTCTCAAATCAACTGTTCTCACAGTTCCAATTTTTTAATGTCTACACAAATTTTTATGTAATTATACTCATAAAATTTTTATTCTGTTGTTTTCTTTTAATATTGTCATAAGCATTTGCCACCTTTTGCTGAGTTATTAGAATCTTTATTTTTATTAAAATCACTAAATATTAAGCATAAAGTTGCTCATGGTCTTATTTCACATGTAGCATTTTCAACACTTAAAACACAATTTCAGTTTATTTCTTTTTTCAAATGTAATTAATCAAGACATTTTGCACTAAACATTTAGACACTTTTCTTTAATAAAGTCCCCTCTTAAAAGCATCTGTTTTCACCACAATGAACATTTTACTGTAAATCAATGAATGAAAACATTTGGTGAGTGAAAATACCCAATCTATCTCATTTCTAACCCTGTTTCTCTTCCTTACAACCTCTGTGCACTGAAAAAGGCTTAAATCTGCAAATTGTGATATTGAAGGGGGACGTTCATGTCTTGATGCACACATATTGAAATTAATAACAAGTGTTACCAATGCACGCTTATAAGAATTGAATTCTTGAATCATCTAAACTAGCTTCTTGAAAAGAATATTTCAGTGAGCTAATGGTATTCTTGGGTTAACTTTCTGAGAATAATTGAAATTAATATGCCTGTGAGACCTTGGACGATATATATAATAGGGTTGATAAATGTGATGAGTTTTCAAAAATCCGAAGGCCGAATGGTCTCTCTGATAAGTGAATGATGATGCATAATGTGGGGTGGAAGGGAGGCAAGAGTGGAGGAAGGATAGATAGCATAGAGGGAAGGGAGGGGTGGGGTTGGGGTTGGGGGGTAGGAATAATAACAGAATGAGACAGACATCTGTGTACATGTATGAACGCACAGATGGTGTGACTCTACTTTGTGTATAACCAGAGAAACAATAGCTGTACTCCATTTGTGTTCAATGGATCAAAATTAAATGAATAAAAAAAAATGTGATGGGTTTTGCACATATCCCATGGAAAAAATGGAATTGGTTCAGGATTCTAAGAAATTATATTTAATTCCTTTGATGTTTGAATACATTGGTTTATAATTACTTGATAAAGTAATGTAAGAAACATTAAATTGATTGAAGTTTCATGTAAAGTATTTCCTAGTCATTTTTTTTTTTTTTTGGTACTGGGGATTGAACCAGGGCACTCCACCACTGAACCACATCCCCAGCCCTATTTTGTATTTTATTTAGAAACAGGGTTTCACTGAGTTGCTTAGGGCCTCCCTAAGTTGCTGAGGCTGGCTTTGAACTCTCGATCCTCCTGACTCAGCCTCCCAAGTGCTGGAATTACAGGTGTGCGCCACCATGCCTGGCTGTTCCTAGTCACCTAGTCGTTTTATAAGAAAAGTTGATTTCCTTCCATGCCTCCTTTCCCTGTCTTTTATAAAATTGATATAAGTCTAGGTATTCTTGCCAAAAATTTCATTCTTATACTTTTATTTGTCAGATATATTTTGCCATGAACTTTGTGAGTAAAGAATATATAGTTTATTCTTGAATCATTGTATTTTGGCACTAGCCATTTTTTGAAGAATATGAACATTATATATTTTAATATGGAAGTCATATAGTGATTAACTTGACATGAAATCACATTGTAGATAGCCTGCAAGCTGTATCATTAAACAGGTATTTTGGGTCTTAGTATTATGTTTGTTGAATTTTTTTTCAACTTGCTAAGTGATATTGGAACTCCTTTGCAAGTAGGAAAAGGGTAACAGAAAAAGGCTAATCAGTTTATTAAATGATCAGAAATACACAAGAGTGCCCAAAAGGTTGGTTAAACTATTTGAAGCCAGTTTAAAACAACTAAATGAGCCGGATACAATGGCATGTGCCTGTAATCTCAGCTGCTCAGGAGGCTGAAGACAGGAGAATCACAAATTTGAGGCCAGCCTGGGCAACTTAGTGAGACCTTGTCTCAAAATAAAAAATGAAAATGAACTGGAGATGTAGTTCATTGGTAAAGCACCTCTGGGTTCAGTCCCCAGAACCAAAAACAAAACAATAACAACAAAAAACTAAACTGTTAACAGTTTAGCTTTAGGAATTTCTCTGTTCTATAATGGTTCAAATTGGGAATTTCAAAGAATGTTCTTATATCGCTTCTCAACTGTGAGGGGTGACAAAGCTGATATAATTCTTCAAATTAACAGAGGTGGTCCTGCCTCAGGTTACCATAGAGGATGAGGAGAGTCTGAAGAGTAGAAACTAGTGTAGCCCAAGAACTGATGGCTCCCTAATGAATGAAGCCCCAGATCTGTCAGAGCCAGCACAAAGCTACTTAAATATATTAAGAAAAAGGTGTTTCTGTTTAGTAATCGATCACTTTGGTGAGGAGACAATTACCTGAAAATTGACTGATAATTTAGGTTAACTTCTACTATAAGTTCCTTAAGTTTGAAATTCTGCTCTAAGTGATTTCTGCCCTGTGAGGAATACCTGTTAATATTTTATAG
This sequence comes from Glaucomys volans, assembly GCA_020662805.1. Lineage (NCBI taxonomy): Eukaryota > Metazoa > Chordata > Mammalia > Rodentia > Sciuridae > Glaucomys > Glaucomys volans. Next base: position 169,625 of record JAJEJO010003362.1, on the reverse strand, counting down.
GCAAGGGTTAAAGCCTGGATCTCTTGGGGTTGCTCATGTTGGGGGAAGATAGGAATTTGAGGTTGCCAGCTCTAACTGCCTCTATGACATATTGCCTGGCCTTGAACAGTTCATTTTATGTCTTACTTTCAATATGCTCTGTTAAGATTATGCATACAAATTTATAATGTCAAGACTCTTAAATTATGTAATATTTGTAAAATGATTAGCCAACCTTGAATAACATCTGAAAAGGTAATATTAACCTTGTGAAAAACAACTGTGTCATCATTGACTCTTTTCATCATTTTCTCTGTCAAATTCTGCATTACTTCAAAATTATAATTTTGAAGATCAAATTTCTAGCCAACCATTTTATGGATAAATAACACAAAATTAACTTGGAGTCATAATATACAAAAATGAAAAGAAGGGAATGCAGAATTGGAAAGTGAAAGAAGGAAATATTAATCTGGCATAGCTAGCACCTAACTATAAGTAGACAAAAAATGTTAATGTACATGTGCATTTAATTTTTGAAGTGGAAGATTTTTTTAAAAGATTATAGTCATAAGAAACTGCTAACAGTTACAACTGAAAAAATACTCGAAATGGTTTTGCAAGTGATTGTGATTACATAGACTGGTTCCTCGATTTATTTTCCTCGCTTGATTGCATGCAGCTTTAAAATATGGACCTAATTTTGGTATGGGTCTCAGGCTTTCTTCATCATACTGAAGTGTATCAGAAGGTAGATTATTCTGTGTTTTTATCCTTCAAAGCACTGTCATAATTATTTTGAGGTACAAGAAGACCTAACTCTATAATGTGAAGTTTTTGTTAAATTTGACATAGGGCAATTTTATGCTTGGCATACACATATAAAGCTAGCTTTTACAGATGAATGACCAACAAATTTTTAAAAAGATCATGCATTTTAAAGAGTTACAGGTTGCTTATGGAAAACTTTCTAAAATATTTAGATGCAGTTCAGTTGATAATATCTTTTTTTTGGTATTCACAGTTCATGTTTCTTATTAATACAGGGTTTTACTTTACAACAGGTTGTTTCTTAAAGGTGAACTCTAGCTTAATTCAAAATTGGATTAAGCTCAAAGGTACTCACTGGTATGTGCTGAATCCACCCACTAAAAGATTATTTGGAGGCATTTTTTTCTTGTAAATTTTTTTCCGTTAACCTTTTAAAAAGTCTTGTTTAGCCCCTGTGAAATGTTTTGGCTCTTCTAGGTTCATTAGAGAAGACCCAAGGCAAATAGTTTGAGGACAGGATAGAGTGACCTTTTCAGGATCTTAGTTGACTTAGTAAAATTTTTGTCATTTTTGTGTCATATGCATATCATATGCACTGTACATCCTAAAATCAGGAAGCTATCGTGATAGGATGTTGGATAGATTGCCTGATTGTTTCCCTAATAACTGTATGCCTTTTCTAGAACTTTTACTTATCATTCTTTTTGTCGAGGGTAGGGGTTGTCCTTTGATGATAATAGATTAACATATTCTTGCTTTAATAGTGTTTTGGGAGAGTTCCCTAAACAAATTCCTTCTGGGATTACCATAACAGAAACCACTTTGTAATGAAACAAAAGTAGTTGGAGTCAATTGGATTTAAGGATGAAGCTGAGTGATCCAACTTATTTGTTTATTTAGATGTAAACAACTGTTCAAAGTACAAGAGTGTAGCTGGTCTGTGATGTTATTTAGAAAGATTGGTGAGTTACTTGTGCTTGGCAGACCAGTGTTCTCCATCTGAGACTGCTGATGGGAACGACGCTCTTTCTACCATGAGTAAAAAAGACGTAGCCAAATACTCGAGAAAGATACCCACCCCAGTTTACATTGGCGGCTATGTTGGACCTGTTTAAATGACAAGAAGCTGTAGCCTCTTATTTTTTAAATTATTTTGATAAGGATTTGCTTTTCTTGCTTACTGAATCTAATGTCAGAGGTAGTGTTAAGCTTGCTTCTATTGTAGTCATGTCAGTTAAGTCTGTGTTTTAAGATCCATTCACTTAGAGGAAAAAGAATTTGAGATTAGAAAGTATTTGATCAGATTAGCACAGATAGCATGTTTTCTGAAATATACTCAGGAAAAATTTACTGAGTTTAAATTTTCATGATTTTAAAAACTTCCTTGGTTAATGTTTTTATACACATTTAAAAATGATTTCAGATAACAGGTTTTTTTAAAGCAACCATATAAACAGTTTAAGGATATCTTTTTCATTGTAGTATGAGAATGATTTTTAAGCATAAGCACAAAGGTGAAATGATAAAAAAAGATGAATTTAGATACATGAAAACTAAAAATGGATTCAGAGAACAGCATAAAAATAAGAAGTCAAATGACAAATAGAAAGTGTAACTTGTGAATATATAGCAACAGGTTAAGTATTTACAGAGGACACATGTAAGTTGATTTTAAAAAAAGGTCAGTGCCCTGATTGAAAAAAGAACAGACAATAAATAATAAAAAAATTCTCAGCAATAGCGAAAATTCAGAATAAAAATAAATATTATGCAATTTCTTATCCATAAAAATTTCAGGTATTTAAAAATGATAATTCTACCTGTTGGGGAAATTCATACTCATACTGCTGATAGCATTGTGAATTAGTGTTTCTTTTTTTGAAGGGCATTAACCTAAGTATTATAATACTTAGACCCATTTCTTTTTAAAGCTTAACTAAAAGGTAAGGAAAAGTAGGTTTCCATAAAGTGCAACTACTGGTTTTATAATTCTAAAAAGTCAAATATATGTAAAACACTCACAAACACAAATTTTAACCTGAAATTCACTAGCCTGACTAGATTTATTTACAATATTTATTTTGCAAAATATATTTTATATTTTGACTCATTACCCTTACCTTGTTGTGACCATTTATCTCAACAAGGTAAGGGTAATGAGTCAAAATATAAAATTAAAACAAAATGTCATTCCACCTCTCTAAAAATATACCACTATAAATATATGCATTAAGAAAAAGAAAACATGCTAAAATATTTCCTGGCTAATATTACTGTCAACAATGGTTATCTATGCATACCTAGTTTAGGGTCACTTCTGTTACCTTCCCTCAAATCCATCTGCTTTCTCCAGTCTCCTTGCCATGCCCTAGTTCAGTCACTATCATTTCTCACCTGGTCTTCCACAGTCTCCTCTAACTGATCGCCCTGCTGCTGCTCTTGCCAGTTCACTGATCACATAGAATCAAGGGTGATCTTCAAAATCAAAATGGGGACTTTGGAGGGCTGGGGATATAGCTCGGTTGGTAGAATGCTTGCGTCGCATGCACAAGGCCTGGGTTCAATTCCCAGCACCAAAAACAAGAAGGAAAAAAAAAAAAAAGGCGGGGGTGGGGTGGGGACCTTGGAGATAGGACAATAAACTGACTTCTTCCATGAAACCCTTTCTCAAGATGCCCGAAAAAGCAAAAATGAGCTTAATGAATCCAATATGTACTGTAAAAACTATTTGTATGTTGGTTGGTTGGTTAAAAGTAAAAAATCATGTAAAACTAAAAAAGAATAAAGAAAAAAAGAAGTAGTAATAGAAAATTGGTTAGAAACAAGGAAGAAAATGACATCCTAGAGCAGACAAGGGCTAGAAACTTTGGATAGTATATTGGCTCACTCTTGCTGTGTAACAAATTACCACATAGTTAGTAGTTTAAAACATTTATTATCTCCCAGTTCCTTAGTGAGAAGTTCAGGCATGGCTTAATCGGATCCTCTGCTCAAGGACTTAATAAGTCTCCCAATCACAGTGTCAGGCAAGCTACATTTCTTTCTGGAGCTCTGGGTTCTTGTGTAAGTTCATGTGGTTTTTGGTAGTATTCAGTTCTTTGTGTTTATGAATCTGAGGTCCTTGCTTTCTTGCTGACTATCAGTAAGGACTGCTTTTAGCTTCTCAAGGCCCCCATAGTTCCCTGCAATGGGGCTTTCTCACAACCTGGCTATTTCCTTCTTCAAAATCAAGCTAACTGATTTAAACTTAAATATTATATATTAAACAGCTAGGGAGGCAGAGTTAATTCTGTATTTAACTCAGGTGTCCACTGATTGATGGATAAATAAAGAAAATATGGTATACACACTCACACAAACACATATATACACAGTGGAATATTATTCAGCCATAAAAAACCCCTAAATTCTGTCATTTGCAGTCACATGGCTTGAACTGGAGGGTATTATGTTGAGTGACATAAGTCAGGCACAGAAAGACAAATACAGTGTGTTCTCACTTATATGCGAAAGATAAAGTTGAATTTTTTTTGTTAAGACAACCACAGTTCACTGATTCACTTATCTCTAACTCTGAATTTTAGTGATCAAAATACTTGTACTACTGAGAAAAATATCTTGATACTTCACATGTACAAAGCAGGGAATTGATAAATGTGTTTCAGATTTTGTATTTTGAAATTTCTGGCAAACATATCCAGGGGTGCAGATTTTGAAATTTGTAAGAACAGATTTGTATTTTGCTTTAACTTGATCTAGTTATGTGACTTCTGGAATAAAATCAAGAAAGCAATTAAAGACAAAAGCATACACAAACAAACAAACAACAACACAATGATCTCAATGAAATAGAGAATAGGAGCATGGTTACCAGAGCCTGGGAAAGGTGGGGGAGGGAGGAATGGAGAGAGCATGGTTAACCAGTGGAGGGCTATAGTTGGTTAAGAAGAATAACTCCTAATGTTCTGTACTATGGTAGGATAACTGGTTGACAATAGGTAAGGGAATACTTCAAAATAGGTAATAGAGAGGATTTTGAATGTTTCCAGAACCAAGAAATGATATGTCTGAAGGTGAATTATATGTCAGTTCCCCTGATCTTCTTATATATTGTATAAATGTATTGAAATGTCACAACATGTCCATTAAATAAACATACGATTACTATGTCAATTAAAAATAAAAATGTATCTTTAAAGTATATGTAATTAAATTTGATAAATATTGTGAGACTACCCTAAATAGACACCATTTTACATTCCTACCAGCATATATCAGATTTTCTGTTTTCCTGCAGCCTTGGTGTGCTGTCAAACTTCTGGATTTTTGCCAATCTGAAGTTGAAATAGGGCATTCGTGTAGTTTTATTTTGAATTTCTCCTATTAAGAATGAAACTGAGCATTTTTTGTACATTTATGAGCCTTTTCTATCAAAACATATGATCATATCTATTGCCCACTTAAAAATTAGATCATTGGTATTTTATATTTTTACTTAGCAGAACTTTATGTGTCTATATGCCTTTATGATATGACTTAACAGACATTTTTTGTTTGTAATGGAATTTCCTTTTAATTTTCTAAGTATATATACATATATTTAGTGTATTTTAATGACCTTTTTAAAATAGTCTTTCTCTTCTAGTATTTGTAATCTTGGCATAATTAATAATATCTTCCCCATTCTGATACTATAATAACATTTTAAATTATCTTCTGAAGATTTAAATCTTAAATACATTTGGGATTTATACTGAAAGTATGGATCCAACTTTAATTCTCACTGCTCTGATACTTCCCTGATACCATATACTAAGATCCTATATGAATTTGGTTTCATTTTGGGCTTCCTGTTCTCTTTTGTTTGATTGTTTGTTCATGCACAGTTTTTGACATTGAGTCTTGATTGTGTTTTAATGTGTGTCAAATTAAAACTGTTTAAACAATTGTAAATGAAGACCTGCTTGGTCCATGATCTTCTTGCACATACTCCTCAGGGTACAAGTAATTAAAAAGATAAAAATCTCCTTGAGGACTGGTTATAGTGCTACTCAGTAGTACTCAGTGGTACAGTGCTTGCCTAACATGCACAAGGCTCTGGGTTCCATCCCTAGCACCACCACCCATATCCAAATCCCCTTTAACATCAAAACTAAGAGATATGAAAAGTCCAAGCATTGACTATAAAATATTAAGAGAAGCCATAGGGAATAGTATATTTGAAGGCTGTTGAGGTTTGGAAGGCGATGGTGACAGTGTTCCTAAAACTTGCATGTGTTATGAATGCATCATTCATTCTTTCATTTATTAAGAAAGTACTTTTTTTTTTTTTGACTACATTGTACTATTTTTAGTTGTGTTAGTGATTTTAGTAGTTTTTAAAGTTGATACTGCTTCTTGGAAAGTTAGGCCATCTGTAAAATAAACAGGTATAAGTACTGCCATTCCCCCTACCTTAAAAAAGAAAGAGGGTAAACTTTTTAAAAAATGGAACAAGTTTTATTTGAAAAAAGTGATGTTTGTTTTCAGTATTTGAACAAATAAAAGAACTAAAATGTGTTTTTACTTTTCTTTCTCACTGTTTTGGTGATCTTGTAAGGAATTTATAATGTATAACAATTAGTTCCCCCCAAAATAGTTGAAAATAGAATCCTTAGAATTTAGATAATGCTTAGACCTGTGATTGTTAGCTTGGTGTTACTGGACTCAATATAATTGTGAATGGCATTATTTGTATTTCAACAACTAAATAAAGTAATATATTTATTCTTAGGAAATTTGTTTTGGGTTAAAATTTTACCTGAATTCATACTTCAAGATATTCTGAATCTCATGTTAGCAGTCTTTAGAAGATGATTTATTATTACTTAATAAAGCCAGGATGTCTGAAAGATCCTTGAAACAAGGTATGCATAAAAGAATATAACAGCCAGGCATAGTGACTCACACCTGTAATCCCAGCAACTTGGGAGGCTGAGGCAAGAGGATTGCAAGTTCAAGGCCAGCCTTAGCAACTTAGCAAGACTTTAAGCAATTTAGTGAGACCCTGTCTCAAAATAAAAAAGGTTGAGGATATAGCTCAGTGGTAAAGCACCCTGGGTTAAATCCTTAGTATGAAACAAAACAAAAACAAACAAAAAACCACCACCAACAGCAACAACATCCTAAGTGTCAAGAATTTGAGTTTAGTAATATCCAACCTCTTATTTTACAAATAGATGAATTGAAGTGCAGGTATTTTTATAATGTGTCTGAAGACAGAAGTAGTGAGGACTTGAAATCATGCCATCTAATTCCAAGGTCTGTGCATTTGCTACTAGATAGCACATTTATTTCTAGACATAGTACTTGCTGAAAATTAAGGGAAAAGAGTAATGTTTTGGGGAAATTCCACTAAAACTAAGTGTGCATGTTTTGAAAGAATGTTTTATACATCATGTACCAGAATCTTTAAAAAGAACACTTAGGATGTTTTATAACATGGAAAATGTCCAAACTATTGTTTCAGATACCACATTGATATTTGGGTGAATCATGTAAGAACACTAAATGGCTGAGAAGCTATGTGAAATGTTTGTTGTAATTATTATTATTATTACATCAGTGGAACAGACATCTGTGTTACTCGATTTTCCTTAAGACTTAGAAACTTGAGTAATAGTCCATTTCTAAAAACACTCAGCAGGCTTTTTGGGTGATGTTATTCACGTGTAGTCTTTTATTCCAACCTTTCTGGTTTGTGTTAAGATGATTCATAGACTATTAGAGCTAAAAGAGATTTTTAAGTTCCTCTAGTCTAATTCATTTTACAGATGAAGAAAGCAAGATAAAAGATCTGCTGTCCCAACTTGAACCCACATAGCTCGGCTCCAGTCTAGTGCATTTACCACTGTACTATTGTCTTTACTTTGACTTTGTCATGTTTTGTGCTAATATTGAATGTCAGACCTTCTTTTTACCATTTAAAAATTTTAATTGTATATTTTGTATTGTGGTAAATAAACACATAGGTTATACCTGCTTGATACATTTTCAACTGAACAGTACAGAATGGCTAACTATAAGCACAATGTTGTACAGCAGATTTCTAGAATTTTTTCATCTTGAATGACTGATCCCACTGGACAGAAACCTCTGATTTCTCCCTCCCCTTATCACCTGCTGAGCACCATTGTACCTCCTGTTTCTATGAATTTGTCTAATTTAGATACATCCTACAGGTATAATCATGCAGTATCTGTCCTTCTGTGACTTATTTTACCACATTTTTTATCCTCTCATCTGTTGGTGGATTTTTAGGTTTTTGTTTGTTTGTTTGTTTGTTTTTTTACCTCTTGGATATTGTGAACAATGCTGCAATGAATATCAGATATTTTCAGTTGGCTAAAACTGTGGGATTGCAGAAACATGTGGTGGTTCTCTTTTTAATTTTTGGAGGAACTTCCATATTGTTTTCTGTAGTTACTACACACTATCTTGCATTTTCATCAGTAGTGCATGGTTGTTAAAATTACTCCACATTCTTGCCAACACTTGTTCTTTTCTTTCTCTCTCTCTTTTTTTTTTTAACAATGGCCATCTCCAAAGGTGTGAGTTGATACCCCATTGTGGTTTTGATTTGCATTTGCCTAATAATTAGTGATGATGAGCATCTTTTCCTATATCTGTTTGCCATCTGTATGACTTCTTTAAAGAAATGTCTATTTAAGTCCTTTAGTCCAGGGTTGTGTGTGTGTATGTATGTATTTTTTCCTATTGTAAGAGTTCCTTATATATTTTGGAGATTAAACCATTGTTAGATTTTTGATTTGCAGGTATTTTCTGTCCTTGTCAAGGTTGCATTTTTAATCCTATTGATTGTTGCCTTTGCTATGCAGGAGTTTTTTAGTTTATGTTATCCTGTTGTCTTACAGCCTTATGTTTTTGGTATAATTCTCAAGAAATTATTGCCAAGACTGGTGTCATATAGCTTTTTCCCCTGTGTTTCTTGTAGGAGTTTTATAGTTTAAGGTCTTATGTTCAGATATTTAATTTTTAAGTATGTTGTAAGAAAAGTGTTCAGTTTCATTATTTTGCTTGTAGATGTCCAATTTTCCCAGCATTGTTTATTGAGAGAACTTCCTTTCACCATTGAGTAGTCTTGACACCCTTGTCAAACATCATGTGTTTCCATTTCTTTAGGATCAGTTTTTGGAGATTGGTTCTTTGAGCCATGTTGCCCTGTTTCTTTATGTGTCTCTAACTTTGTGTTGGGAGCATCTCATTTGAAAAAACAGCTGCCTCACCCAGCCAGTAACTTTGTGTAGGGGAAGACCATCAGCAATCAGCCTGGATAAGATTCTGGAGAACTCTGAAACCTTTTGGGAAGGACTGTGATTTCTCAGGGCCTATGCATATAATATTCTAATTAGAGAGGCTTGCCAGTTTCTTTTTTAGGAGGTTGTAATCTCTTGCTCCCTTCAATGTCTGTGGGGTTCTGGTTCTATAGCTGCAAGCTGCTCCCCTTTCCACCATTCTCAGTTACCAAACAACTGTCCAACTATGCTCATTTATCAGCACCCCAGTTTGGGGTAGGTAGATACTAGTCCCTCAGAAAGCCCTCCTTAGAGCCACAATGCAGAATGCATATTTCATTTCTCTCCCTCCCTCCAGAGAGAAACCTGAAGTTGTTTGCCTTCTCTTGATCATGCTGAACTGTGCCAAACACAGCAAACTGCTCCCTGCCTTTCTTTCCTCTCTGCAGCCCTCTGATAACCAAATTATAGTGGTTTTGTGAGCATTCCAAGTGAGGTGAGACAAAAACCAGTCTCTTGGGCTTAAACATCCAGAACATTGGCTGCATTCTCCACTCTTGTCTACCTAAGGGAGAAGTTGTGATCTGAAATAATTCTCTCCAGGCACTGAACTGTTATTAACTTGGTGCTACTGTGGGTTAAGTATGCAGTGATATCTCATTGTGGTTTTAGTTTTGCATTTCTCTAATGGCTAATGATGTTGACATTAATGATCCTGAGACTCTTTTCATGTGCTTATTTGCCAACTTTATATCCTCTTTGGTGAAATGTCTCCCTGTCTTCTGTCCATTTTCTATTTTGATGATGATGATGATGATGATTTACAAGTGTGACTTCAGGTTTCTTTGTACATTATTGACACTAATACTTAAATGGATATGTGGTTTGCAAATATTATCTCCTAGTCTACAGCTTGTATTTTCATTCTGTTTCTGTGCAGGGTCTTTTGCACAGGAAAAAAATTTATTTTGTTATGTCCTACTTATTTGTTTTTTTTTTTTTCCATTAATAAGTTTTCAATGTCAAGTCTTAAATGTCTTTTTCTAACCCTAGATCCAACAAGGTCTATGTATTTTCCCCTAAAAATTTTATAATTCTACATTTAAATTAGCAGTCCATTTTGAGATAATTTTTGTTTAAAGTGTGAGGCTTAGGTCAAGATTTGCCCCCCTCCATGGCTGTCCATCTGTTCCATTTGTTGAAAAGACTGTCTTTCCTCCACTGAATTGCTTTTGCACTTTTATGAAAAGTCACTTGGATGTACTTTTGTGAATTTAGTCCTGAGTTCTCTGTTCTCTACCAGTGAATATGTTTATTCCTTTGCCAATACCAGTTTTGATTACTGGTCCAGTATAATCAATCTTTAAATTGGACAAACCAATTACTCATACTTTATTCTTTTTACAAAATTATTTTAGGTATTGCACATCCTTTGCATTTCCATATAAAATTTAAAGTAATTTTGCCTCTATCTACAAAAAAATCTTGATGAAATTTTATTTGTTCTAAACAGTTATACATGACAGTAGAATGCATTTTGACACATCATACATAAATGGAGTATCACTTTTCATTTTTCTGGTTGTACATGATGTGGAATTACAACAGTCATGTAATGATATATGCATATAGAATAATAATGACCTGTCCTCCCCCATTCTCCTTCCCCTCCCTTCAGTCGCCTCTGTCTAATCCAAAGTACCTCTATTCTTCCCTAGGCCCCTCACCTCTTATTGTGAATTAACATCCGCATATCAGAGAAAACATTCGGACTTTGGTTCTTTGGGATTGGCTTATTTCACTTACCATGGTATTCTCCAATTCCACCCATTTACCAGCAAATGCCACAATTTCATTCTTCTTTAAGGCAGAGTAATATTCCATTGTGTATATACACCACATTTTCTTTATCCATTCATCTGTTGAAGGACACCAAAGTTGGTTTCATAGTTTAGCTATTGTGAGTTGAGCAGCTATTAATATTGACATGGCTGCATCATTAGAGTATGCTGATTTTAAGTCCTTTGGGTATAAGCCAAGGAGTGGGATAGCTGGGTCAAATGGTGGTTCCAGTCCAAGTTTTCTGAGGAATCTCCATACTGCTTTTCAGAGTGGCTGCACCAATTTGCAGTTTCACCAGCAATGTATGAGTGTACCTTTTCCCCCACATCCTCACAAACATTGATTGTTGCTTATATTCTTGATAATTGTCATTCTGACTGGAGGGAGGTAGAATCTCAATGTAGTTTTGATTTGCATTTCTCTAATTGACAGAGATGTTGAACATTGTTTCATATATTTGTTGACCATTAGTATTTCTTCTGTGAAGTGTCCATTCAGTTTCTTAGCCCATTTATTGATTGGATTATTTGTTTCTTGGGGGTGTTCAGTTTTTTGAGTTCTTTATATATCCTGGAGATTAATGCTCTGAGGTGCAGGTAGCAAAGATTTTCTCCCATTCTGTAGGCTCTCTCTTCACTTTCTTGATTGTTTCTTTGCTGTGAAGAAGGTTTTTAATTTGATACCATCCCATTTATTGATTCTTGATTGTATTTCTTGTGCTTTAGGAGTCTTGTTAAGGAAGTCAGCTTCTAAGTTGACATAGTGGAGATTTGGGTCTGCTTTTTCTTCTATTAGACGCAATGCCTAAGTTCTTGGTCCACTTTGAGTTGAGTTTTGTGCAGGGTGAGAGATAGGGGTTTAATTTCATTTTACTACCTATAGATTTCCGGTTTTTCCAGTACCATTTGTTGAAGAGGCTATCTTTTCTCCAATCTATGTTTTTGGCCATAATTTCATTCTATAGTACAGTTTAACATTTGGTATTATGATGCCTTCTGCTTCACTCTCCTTATAAGGACTGTTTTAGTTATCCTGGGGCTCTTATTTTTCCAAATGAATTTCTTGATTGCTTTTTCTAGTTCTTTGAAGAATGTCATTGGCATTTTAATACGAATTGCATTAAATCTCTATAAAACTTTTGGTAGTATGGCCATTTTGACTTTATTAATTCTGTGTATCCAGGAGCATGGTAGATCTTTCCATCTTCTGAAGTCTTCTTCACTTTCTTTCTTTAGTGTTCTGTAGTTTACATTGTAGAGATCTTTTACCTCCTTTTTTAGATTGATTCCCAAGTATTTTGTTTACTTATTTTTTTGAGGCTATTGTGAATGGAGTAGTTTTCCTCATTTCTCTTTCAGTAGGTTCATCATTGATATATAGGAATGCATTTGATTTATGTCCTGCCACTTTGCTGAATTCATTTATTAGTTCTAGAAGTTTTCTGGTAAAATATTTTTGGATCTTCTAAAGCATGTCATCAGCAAATAGTGATGGTTTAGAATTCTTCTTTCCTAATTGTATCCCTTTAATTTCCTTTGCCTAATTGCTCTGGCTTGAGTTTCATGGATGATGTTGAATAAAAGTGGTGAAAGAGGGCATTCTTCTCTTGTTCCAGTTCTTAGAGGGAATGCTTTCAGTTTTTTCTGATTAGAATGATGTTGGGCTTGGGTTTAGCATATATAGCTTTATAATGTTGAGGTATATTCCTACTACCCCTAGTTTTTCTAGTGTTTTGAACATGTATTTTTTTTCAAATGCCCATTTTGCATCTACTGAGATGATCATATGATTCTTGCCTTTAAGTCTATTGATGTGACGAATTATGTTTGTTGATTTTTGTATGTTGAACCAAACTTACATCCCTGGAATGAACCCCACTTGATTGTGGTGTCCTGTTTTTTTTTAATGTTTTTGTATGCAGTTTGCCAGAATTTTATTGAGAATTTTTGCATCTGTGTTCATCAGGGATATTGGTCTGAAGTTTTCTTTCCTTGATGTGTCTTTGTTTGGTTTTGGTGTCAGGGTGATACAAGCTTCATAGAATGAGTTTGGAAGGGTTCCCTCCTTTTCTGTTTCATGGAACACTTCAAGGGGTATTGGTACTAATTCTTCCTGGAAGGTCTTGGAGAACTCGGCTAAGAATTTGGCTGAGAATCCATCTGGTCCTGGGCTGTTCTTAATTGGTAGGCTTTTGATGGCATCTTCTGTTTCATTGCTTGAAATTGATCTGTTTAAATTGTATATGTCTTCCGGGTTCAGTTTGGGCAGGTTATACGTCTCTAGAAATTTGTAGATGTCTTCAAGATTTTCTATTTTATTGGAGTATAAATTTTCAATATAGTTTGCGATCATCTTCTGTATTAAAATAGTGTCCATCATGATATTTCCTTTTTTCATCACGAATTTTAGTAATTTGAGTTTTCTCTCTGTTAGCATTAATTTATTAGGGTTTATGAATTTTATTTACTTTTTTCAAAGAACCAACTTTTTGTTTTGTCAATTTTTTGAATTCTTTTGTTTCAATTTCATTGATTTTCAGCTTTGATTTTAAGTATTTTCTGTCTTCTGCAGCTTTTGGTGTTGATTTGTTCTTCTTTTTCTAGGGCTTTAAGATATAATATTAGGTCATATATTTGTTGGCTTTCTATTCTTTTAATGAATGAGCTCAATGCAGTGAACTTTCCTCTTGTTATATTGCTATTCTCATTTACCTCTAAGTATTTTTTAATTTCATCCCTATTTTCTTCTGTCCATTTGTCATTTAATAGCATATTATCTAGTCTCCAAGTGTTAGAGTGGCTTTTATTTTTTATTTTGTCTTTGATTTCTAATTTCTTTCCATTATTATTTTTTTTTAATTTACTTATTGATTCATTGAACACAAATGGAGTACAGCTATTGTTTCACTGGTTGTACACAAAGTAGAGTCACACCATCTGTGCATTCATGCATGTACACAGGGCAATGGTATCTGTCACACATTCTGTTATTAATTTTACCCCCCACCTGCCCCCACCTCTCCCTTCCCTCTATGCTAGCTATCTTTCCTCCATTCTTGCCATCTTTCCCCCCCACATTATGCATCATCATTCATTTATCAGAGAGACCATTCGGCTTTTGGATTTATGTGATTGGCTGATCTCACTTAGCATAACAGTTTCCAACATCATCCATTT